>CP125838.1:42087815-42100315 GCA_030408175.1 Trifolium repens
AGGCGGGCGGAGGACGAAAAAATCAAAGTGTTCCGAATTGCACCGGGAGGAGTCACGACACCTCCTTATATCGTGGTAGGAGCGTGTGCGCAAGGAGAAAGTGAAAATTCCAAGTGTAGGCCAATTTTGCCCCTTGCACCGTATCTCGACGCGATAAGCCCCGTGCCATCGCGGGTGGGGTTCGAAAAAATGAAAGTATTCCGAATTGCACCGGGAGGTGTCACGACACCTCCTTATATCGTGGCAGGAGCGTGTGCACAAGGAGAACGTGAAAATTCCAAGTGTAGGCCAATTTTGCCCACGGCACCGTATCTCGACTCGATAAGCCCCGTGCCATGGCGGGCGGGGGTCGAAAAAATGAAAGTATTCCGAATTGCACCGTGAGGTGTCACGACACCTCCTTATATCGTGGTAGGAGCGTGTGCACAAGGAGAACGTGAAAATTCCAAGTGTAGGCCAATTTTGCCCACGGCACCGTATCTCGACGAGCTAACCCCCGTGCCATGGCGGGCGGAGGACGAAAAAATCAAAGTGTTCCGAATTGCACCGGGAGGTGTCACGACACCTCCTTATATCGTGGTAGGAGCGTCTGCACAAGGAGAACGTGAAAATTCCAAGTGTAGGCCAATTTTTCCCACGGCTCCGTATCTCGACGCGCTAAGCCCCGTACCATGGCGGGAGGGGGTCGAAAAAATCAAAGTATTCCGAAATGCACCGGGAGGTGTCACGCCACCTCCTTATATCGTGGTATGAGCGTGTGCACAAGGAGAACGTGAAAATTCCAAGTGTAGGCCAATTTTGCCCACGACACCGTATCTCAACGCGTTAAGCCCCGTGCCATGGCGGGCGGAGGACGAAAAAATCAAAGTGTTCCGAATTGCACCGGGAGGTGTCACGACACCTCCTTATATCGTGGTAGGAGCGTGTGCGCAAGGAGAACGTGAAAATTCCAAGTGTAGGCCAATTTTGCCCCTTGCACCGTATCTCGACGCGATAAGCCCCGTGCCATGGCGGGTGGGGGTCGAAAAAATGAAAGTATTCCGAATTGCACCGGGAGGTGTCACGACACCTCCTTATATCGTGGCAGGAGCGTGTGCACAAGGAGAACGTGAAAATTCCAAGTGTAGGCCAATTTTGCCCACGGCACCGTATCTCGACTCGATAAGCCCCGTGCCATGGCGGGCGGGGGTCGAAAAAATGAAAGTATTCCGAATTGCACCGGGAGGTGTCACGACACCTCCTTATATCGTGGTAGGAGCGTGTGCACAAGGAGAACGTGAAAATTCCAAGTGTAGGCCAATTTTGCCCACGGCACCGTATCTCGACGAGCTAAGCCCCGTGCCATGGCGGGCGGAGGACGAAAAAATCAAAGTGTTCCGAATTGCACCGGGAGGTGTCACGACACCTCCTTATATCGTGGTAGGAGCGTGTGCACAAGGAGAACGTGAAAATTCCAAGTGTAAGCCAATTTTGCCCACGGCACCGTATCTCGACGCGCTAAGCCCCGTACCATGGCGGGAGGTGGTCGAAAAAATCAAAGAATTCCGAATTGCACCGGGAGGTGTCACGACACCTCCTTATATCGTGGTAGGAGCGTGTGCACAAGGAGAACGTGAAAATTCCAAGTGTAGGCCAATTTTGCCCACGACACCGTATCTCAACGCGCTAAGCCCCGTGCCATGGCGGGCGGAGGACGAAA
The DNA here is from genome assembly GCA_030408175.1 of Trifolium repens. Taxonomy (NCBI): domain Eukaryota; kingdom Viridiplantae; phylum Streptophyta; class Magnoliopsida; order Fabales; family Fabaceae; genus Trifolium; species Trifolium repens. The sequence continues at coordinate 42,089,515 of CP125838.1, forward strand.
AAATCAAAGTGTTCCGAATTGCACCGAGAGGTGTCACGACACCTCCTTATATCGTGGTAGGAGCGTGTGCGCAAGGAGAACGTGAAAATTCCAAGTGTAGGCCAATTTTGCCCCTTGCACCGTATCTCGACGCGATAAGCCCCGTGCCATGGCGGGTGGGGGTCGAAAAAATGAAAGTATTCCGAATTGCACCGGGAGGTGTCACGACACCTCCTTATATCGTGGCAGGAGCGTGTGCACAAGGAGAACGTGAAAATTCCAAGTATAGGCCAATTTTGCCCACGGCACCGTATCTCGACTCGATAAGCCCCGTGCCATGGCGGGCGGGGGTCGAAAAAATGAAAGTATTCCGAATTGCACCGGGAGGTGTCACGACACCTCCTTATATCGTGGTAGGAGCGTGTGCACAAGGAGAACGTGAAAATTCCAAGTGTAGGCCAATTTTGCCCACGGCACCGTATCTCGACGAGCTAAGCCCCGTGCCATGGCGGGCGGAGGACGAAAAAATCAAAGTGTTCCGAATTGCACCGGGAGGTGTCACGACACCTCCTTATATCGTGGTAGGAGCGTGTGCACAAGGAGAACGTGAAAATTCCAAGTGTAGGCCAATTTTGCCCACGTCACCGTATCTCGATGCGATAAGCCCCGTGCCATGGCGGGCGGGGGTCGAAAAAATCAAAGTATTCCGAATTGCACTGGGAGGTGTAACGACACCTCCTTATATCGTGGTAGGAGCGTGTGCACAAGGAGAACGTGAAAATTCCAAGTGTAGGCCAATTTTGCCCACGGCACCGTATCTCGACGCGCTAAGCCCCGTGCCATGGCGGGCGGGGGTCGAAAAAATCAAAGTATTCCGAATTGCACCGGGAGGTGTCACGCCACCTCCTTATATCGTGGTAGGAGCGTGTGCACAAGGAGAACGTGAAAATTCCAAGTGTAGGCCAATTTTGACCCCGGCACCGTATCTCGACGCGATAAGCCCCGTGCCATGGCGGGCGGGGGTCGAAAAAATGAAAGTATTCCGAATTGCACCGGGAGGTGTCACGACACCTCCTTATATCGTGGCAGGAGCGTGTGCACAAGGAGAACGTGAAAATTCCAAGTGTAGGCCAATTTTGCCCACGACACCGTATCTCAACGCGCTAAGCCCCGTGCCATGGCGGGCGGAGGACGAAAAAATCAAAGTGTTCCGAATTGCACCGGGAGGTGTCACGACACCTCCTTATATCGTGGTAGGAGCGTGTGCGCAAGGAGAACGTGAAAATTCCAAGTGTAGGCCAATTTTGCCCCTTGCACCGTATCTCGACGCGATAAGCCCCGTGCCATGGCGGGTGGGGGTCGAAAAAATGAAAGTATTCCGAATTGCACCGGGAGGTGTCACGACACCTCCTTATATCGTGGCAGGAGCGTGTGCACAAGGAGAACGTGAAAATTCCAAGTGTAGGCCAATTTTGCCCACGGCACCGTATCTCGACTCGATAAGCCCCGTGCCATGGCGGGCGGGGGTCGAAAAAATGAAAGTATTCCGAATTGCACCGGGAGGTGTCACGACACCTCCTTATATCGTGGTAGGAGCGTGTGCACAAGGAGAACGTGAAAATTCCAAGTGAAGGCCAATTTTGCCCACGGCACCGTATCTCGACGAGCTAAGCCCCGTGCCGTGGCGGGCGGAGGACGAAAAAATCAAAGTGTTCCGAATTGCACCGGGAGGTGTCACGACACCTCCTTATATCGTGGTAGGAGCGTGTGCACAAGGAGAACGTGAAAATTCCAAGTGTAGGCCAATTTTGCCCACGGCACCGTATCTCGACGCGCTAAGCCCCGTGCCATGGCGGGAGGTGGTCGAAAAAATCAAAAAATTCCGAATTGCACCGGGAGGTGTCACGACACCTCCTTATATCGTGGTAGGAGCGTGTGCACAAGGAGAACGTGAAAATTCCAAGTGTAGGCCAATTTTGCCCACGGCACCGTATCTCGACGCGCTAAGCCCCGTGCCATGGCGGGCGGGGGTCGAAAAAATCAAAGTATTCCGAATTGCACCGGGAGGTGTCACGCCACCTCCTTATATCATGGTAGGAGCGTGTGCACAAGGAGAACGTGAAAATTCCAAGTGTAGGCCAATTTTGACCCCGGCACCGTATCTCGACGCGATAAGCCCCGTGCCATGGCGGGCGGGGTCGAAAAAATGAAAGTATTCCGAATTGCACCGGGAGGTGTCACGACACCTCCTTATATCGTGGTAGGAGCGTGTGCACAAGGAGAACGTGAAAATTCCAAGTGTAGGCCAATTTTGCCCACGTCACCGTATCTCGATGCGATAAGCCCCGTGCCATGGCGGGCGGGGGTCGAAAAAATCAAAGTATTCCGAATTGCACTGGGAGGTGTAACGACACCTCCTTATATCGTGGTAGGAGCGTGTGCACAAGGAGAACGTGAAAATTCCAAGTGTAGGCCAATTTTGCCCACGGCACCGTATCTCGACGCGCTAAGCCCCGTGCCATGGCGGGCGGGGGTCGAAAAAATCAAAGTATTCCGAATTGCACCGGGAGGTGTCACGCCACCTCCTTATATCGTGGTAGGAGCGTGTGCACAAGGAGAACGTGAAAATTCCAAGTGTAGGCCAATTTTGACCCCGGCACCGTATCTCGACGCGATAAGCCCCGTGCCATGGCGGGCGGGGGTCGAAAAAATGAAAGTATTCCGAATAGCACCGGGAGGTGTCACGACACCTCCTTATATCGTGGTAGGAGCGTCTGCACAAGGAGAACGTGAAAATTCCAAGTGTAGGCCAATTTTGCCCACGGCTCCGTATCTCGACGCGCTAAGGCCCGTACCATGGCGGGAGGGGGTCGAAAAAATCAAAGTATTCCGAAATGCACCGGGAGGTGTCACGCCACCTCCTTATATCGTGGTAGGAGCGTGTGCGCAAGGAGAACGTGAAAATTCCAAGTGTAGGCCAATTTTGCCCCTTGCACCGTATCTCGACGCGATAAGCCCCGTGCCATCGCGGGTGGGGGTCGAAAAAATGAAAGTATTCCGAATTGCACCGGGAGGTGTCACGACACCTCCTTATATCGTGGCAGGAGCGTGTGCACATGGAGAACGTGAAAATTCCAAGTGTAGGCCAATTTTGCCCACGGCACCGTATCTCGACTCGATAAGCCCCGTGCCATGGCGGGCGGGGGTCGAAAAAATGAAAGTATTCCGAATTGCACCGTGAGGTGTCACGACACCTCCTTATATCGTGGTAGGAGCGTGTGCACAAGGAGAACGTGAAAATTCCAAGTGTAGGCCAATTTTGCCCACGGCACCGTATCTCGACGAGCTAAGCCCCGTGCCATGGCGGGCGGAGGACGAAAAAATCAAAGTGTTCCGAATTGCACCGGGAGGTGTCACGACACCTCCTTATATCGTGGTAGGAGCGTCTGCACAAGGAGAACGTGAAAATTCCAAGTGTAGGCCAATTTTGCCCACGGCTCCGTATCTCGACGCGCTAAGGCCCGTACCATGGCGGGAGGGGGTCGAAAAAATCAAAGTATTCCGAAATGCACCGGGAGGTGTCACGCCACCTCCTTATATCGTGGTAGGAGCGTGTGCGCAAGGAGAACGTGAAAATTCCAAGTGTAGGCCAATTTTGCCCCTTGCACCGTATCTCGACGCGATAAGCCCCGTGCCATGGCGGGTGGGGGTCGAAAAAATGAAAGTATTCCGAATTGCACCGGGAGGTGTCACGACACCTCCTTATATCGTGGCAGGAGCGTGTGCACAAGGAGAACGTGAAAATTCCAAGTGTAGGCCAATTTTGCCCACGGCACCGTATCTCGACTCGATAAGCCCCGTGCCATGGCGGGCGGGGGTCGAAAAAATGAAAGTATTCCGAATTGCACCGGGAGGTGTCACGACACCTCCTTATATCGTGGTAGGAGCGTGTGCACAAGGAGAACGTGGAAATTCCAAGTTTAGGCCAATTTTGCCCACGGCACCGTATCTCGACGAGCTAAGCCCCGTGCCATGGCGGGCGGAGGACGAAAAAATCAAAGTGTTCCGAATTGCACCGGGAGGTGTCACGACACCTCCTTATATCGTGGTAGGAGCGTGTGCACAAGGAGAACGTGAAAATTCCAAGTGTAGGCCAATTTTGCCCACGGCACCGTATCTCGACGCGCTAAGCCCCGTACCATGGCGGGAGGTGGTCGAAAAAATCAAAGAATTCCGAATTGCACCGGGAGGTGTCACGACACCTCCTTATATCGTGGTAGGAGCGTGTGCACAAGGAGAACGTGAAAATTCCAAGTGTAGGCCAATTTTGCCCACGACACCGTATCTCGACGCGCTAAGCCCCGTGCCATGGCAGGCGGGGTTGAAAAAATCAAAGTATTCCGAAATGCACCGGGAGGTGTCACGCCACCTCCTTATATCGTGGTATGAGCGTGTGCACAAGGAGAACGTGAAAATTCCAAGTGTAGGCCAATTTTGCCCACGACACCGTATCTCAACGCGCTAAGCCCCGTGCCAAGGCGGGCGGAGGACGAAAAAATCAAAGTGTTCCGAATTGCACCGGGAGGAGTCACGACACCTCCTTATATCGTGGTAGGAGCGTGTGCGCAAGGAGAACGTGAAAATTCCAAGTGTAGGCCAATTTTGCCCCTTGCACCGTATCTCGACGCGATAAGCCCCGTGCCATCGCGGGTGGGGGTCGAAAAAATGAAAGTATTCCGAATTGCACCGGGAGGTGTCACGACACCTCCTTATATCGTGGCAGGAGCGTGTGCACATGGAGAACGTGAAAATTCCAAGTGTAGGCCAATTTTGCCCACGGCACCGTATCTCGACTCGATAAGCCCCGTGCCATGGCGGGCGGGGGTCGAAAAAATGAAAGTATTCCGAATTGCACCGTGAGGTGTCACGACACCTCCTTATATCGTGGTAGGAGCGTGTGCACAAGGAGAACGTGAAAATTCCAAGTGTAGGCCAATTTTGCCCACGGCACCGTATCTCGACGAGCTAAGCCCCGTGCCATGGCGGGCGGAGGACGAAAAAATCAAAGTGTTCCGAATTGCACCGGGAGGTGTCACGACACCTCCTTATATCGTGGTAGGAGCGTCTGCACAAGGAGAACGTGAAAATTCCAAGTGTAGGCCAATTTTGCCCACGGCTCCGTATCTCGACGCGCTAAGGCCCGTACCATGGCGGGAGGGGGTCGAAAAAATCAAAGTATTCCGAAATGCACCGGGAGGTGTCACGCCACCTCCTTATATCGTGGTATGAGCGTGTGCACAAGGAGAACATGAAAATTCCAAGTGTAGGCCAATTTTGCCCACGACACCGTATCTCAACGCGCTAAGCCCCGTGCCATGGCGGGCGGAGGACGAAAAAATCAAAGTGTTCCGAATTGCACCGGGAGGTGTCACGACACCTCCTTATATCGTGGTAGGAGCGTGTGCGCAAGGAGAACGTGAAAATTCCAAGTGTAGGCCAATTTTGCCCCTTGCACCGTATCTCGACGCGATAAGCCCCGTGCCATGGCGGGTGGGGGTCGAAAAAATGAAAGTATTCCGAATTGCACCGGGAGGTGTCACGACACCTCCTTATATCGTGGCAGGAGCGTGTGCACAAGGAGAACGTGAAAATTCCAAGTGTAGGCCAATTTTGCCCACGGCACCGTATCTCGACTCGATAAGCCCCGTGCCATGGCGGGCGGGGGTCGAAAAAATGAAAGTATTCCGAATTGCACCGGGAGGTGTCACGACACCTCCTTATATCGTGGTAGGAGCGTGTGCACAAGGAGAACGTGGAAATTCCAAGTTTAGGCCAATTTTGCCCACGGCACCGTATCTCGACGAGCTAAGCCCCGTGCCATGGCGGGCGGAGGACGAAAAAATCAAAGTGTTCCGAATTGCACCGGGAGGTGTCACGACACCTCCTTATATCGTGGTAGGAGCGTGTGCACAAGGAGAACGTGAAAATTCCAAGTGTAGGCCAATTTTGCCCACGGCACCGTATCTCGACGCGCTAAGCCCCGTACCATGGCGGGAGGTGGTCGAAAAAATCAAAGAATTCCGAATTGCACCGGGAGGTGTCACGACACCTCCTTATATCGTGGTAGGAGCGTGTGCACAAGGAGAACGTGAAAATTCCAAGTGTAGGCCAATTTTGCCCACGGCACCGTATCTCGACGCGCTAAGCCCCGTGCCATGGCGGGCGGGGGTCGAAAAAATCAAAGTATTCCGAATTGCACCGGGAGGTGTCACGCCACCTCCTTATATCATGGTAGGAGCGTGTGCACAAGGAGAACGTGAAAATTCCAAGTGTAGGCCAATTTTGACCCCGGCACCGTATCTCGACGCGATAAGCCCCGTGCCATGGCGGGCGGGGTCGAAAAAAATGAAAGTATTCCGAATTGCACCGGGAGGTGTCACGACACCTCCTTATATCGTGGTAGGAGCGTGTGCACAAGGAGAACGTGAAAATTCCAAGTGTAGGCCAATTTTGCCCACGACACCGTATCTCAACGCGCTAAGCCCCGTGCCATGGCGGGCGGAGGACGAAAAAATCAAAGTGTTCCGAATTGCACCGGGAGGTGTCACGACACCTCCTTATATCGTGGTAGGAGCGTGTGCGCAAGGAGAACGTGAAAATTCCAAGTGTAGGCCAATTTTGCCCCTTGCACCGTATCTCGACGCGATAAGCCCCGTGCCATGGCGGGTGGGGGTCGAAAAAATGAAAGTATTCCGAATTGCACCGGGAGGTGTCACGACACCTCCTTATATCGTGGCAGGAGCGTGTGCACAAGGAGAACGTGAAAATTCCAAGTGTAGGCCAATTTTGCCCACGGCACCGTATCTCGACTCGATAAGCCCCGTGCCATGGCGGGCGGGGGTCGAAAAAATGGAAGTATTCCGAATTGCACCGGGAGGTGTCACGACACCTCCTTATATCGTGGTAGGAGCGTGTGCACAAGGAGAACGTGAAAATTCCAAGTGTAGGCCAATTTTGCCCACGGCACCGTATCTCGACGAGCTAAGCCCCGTGCCATGGCGGGCGGAGGACGAAAAAATCAAAGTGTTCCGAATTGCACCGGGAGGTGTCACGACACCTCCTTATATCGTGGTAGGAGCGTGTGCACAAGGAGAACGTGAAAATTCCAAGTGTAGGCCAATTTTGCCCACGGCACCGTATCTCGACGCGCTAAGCCCCGTACCATGGCGGGAGGTGGTCGAAAAAATCAAAGAATTCCGAATTGCACCGGGAGGTGTCACGACACCTCCTTATATCGTGGTAGGAGCGTGTGCACAAGGAGAACGTGAAAATTCCAAGTGTAGGCCAATTTTGCCCACGGCACCGTATCTCGACGCGCTAAGCCCCGTGCCATGGCGGGCGGGGGTCGAAAAAATCAAAGTATTCCGAATTGCACCGGGAGGTGTCACGCCACCTCCTTATATCATGGTAGGAGCGTGTGCACAAGGAGAACGTGAAAATTCCAAGTGTAGGCCAATTTTGACCCCGGCACCGTATCTCGACGCGATAAGCCCCGTGCCATGGCGGGCGGGGTCGAAAAAAATGAAAGTATTCCGAATTGCACCGGGAGGTGTCACGACACCTCCTTATATCGTGGTAGGAGCGTGTGCACAAGGAGAACGTGAAAATTCCAAGTGTAGGCCAATTTTGCCCACGTCACCGTATCTCGATGCGATAAGCCCCGTGCCATGGCGGGCGGGGGTCGAAAAAATCAAAGTATTCCGAATTGCACTGGGAGGTGTAACGACACCTCCTTATATCGTGGTAGGAGCGTGTGCACAAGGAGAACGTGAAAATTCCAAGTGTAGGCCAATTTTGCCCACGACACCGTATCTCGACGCGCTAAGCCCCGTGCCATGGCGGGCGGGGGTCGAAAAAATCAAAGTATTCCGAATTGCACCGGGAGGTGTCACGCCACCTCCTTATATCGTGGTAGGAGCGTGTGCACAAGGAGAACGTGAAAATTCCAAGTGTAGGCCAATTTTGACCCCGGCACCGTATCTCGACGCGATAAGCCCCGTGCCATGGCGGGCGGGGGTCGAAAAAATGAAAGTATTCCGAATTGCACCGGGAGGTGTCACGACACCTCCTTATATCGTGGTAGGAGCGTGTGCACATGGAGAACGTGAAAATTCCAAGTGTAGGCCAATTTTGCCCACGTCACCGTATCTCGATGCGATAAGCCCCGTGCCATGGCGGGCGGGGGTCGAAAAAATCAAAGTATTCCGAATTGCACTGGGAGGTGTAACGACACCTCCTTATATCGTGGTAGGAGCGTGTGCACAAGGAGAACGTGAAAATTCCAAGTGTAGGCCAATATTGCCCACGGCACCGTATCTCGACGCGCTAAGCCCCGTGCCATGGCGGGCGGGGGGCGAAAAAATCAAAGTGTTCCGAAATGCTTAGCCACTTTCCAGTCCACTTATATATATTGTGTGGGGTGTGCACAAAAAAAAAACAAGTGAAGATTCAATTTCTAGGTGGTGGTTTACGTCATATCCGCCGTTTTACGACGTTTCTAGGAGGCATGCATCTGGTGGGCAGAGGGCTGGCTAGTGTGGGCATGTGGTGGGCAGAGTGGTGTGGGCATTTGGTGGGCAGGGCGTGCGCGGCGTCACGAGGGCTTTCTAGTGTGGGCATCTGGTGGGCAGAAAGCTGGCTGTGGGCATCTGGTGGGCAGGGCGTACGCGCCCTCACGAGGGCTTGCTAGTGTGGGCATCTGGTGGGCATAAAGCTGGCTGTGGGCATCTGGTGGGCAGGGTGTGCGCGCCCTCACGAGGGCTTGCTAGTGTGGGCATCTGGTGGGCAGAAAGCTGGCTGTGTGCATCTGGTGGGCAGGGCGTGTGCGCCCTCACGACGGCTTGCTAGTGTGGGCATCTGGTGGGCAGAAAGCTGGCTGTGGGCATCTGGTGGGCAGGGCGTGCGCGCCCTCACGAGGGCTTGCTAGTGTGGGCATCTGGTGGGCAGAAAGCTGGTTGTGGGCATCTGGTGGGCAGGGCGTGCGCGCCCTCACGGGGGCTGGCTAGTGTGGGCAGGCCTTGGAGTTCCCTAGTGCAAAATTGTGAATTTTCTCGTTTCGGCAGAAAATTTAAAATCACTCGAAACTTTGTCGGAATGCTTTGCTACTTTCCAGCACACTTATATATCTATTGTGTGGGGTATGCACCAAAAAAAACAACTCGAAATTCGATCTCTAGGTGTGTTTTACTTCGTATCCGCCTTTTCACGATGTTTCGGCCGAAAAAACAAAATCGCACGAAACTTCGCCGGAATGCTTAGACACTTTGCAGTCCTCTTATATGTATATTGTGTGGGGTGTGCACAGAAAAAACCAATTGAAAATTCGATTTCTAGGTGGTGGTTTACGTCGTATCCGCCTTTTTACGACATTTCGGCCGAAAAATCAATATGAATCGAAACTTCGTCGGAATGCTTAGCCACTTTCCAGTCCACTTATATCTGTTGTTGGGGTGTGCACAAAAAAAACCAACTCAAAATTCGATTTATAGGTGGCGGTTTACGTCGTATCCGCATTTTTACGACGTTTCGGCCGAAAATTCAAAATCACTCGAAACCTATCCGGAATGCTTAGCCACTTTCGAGTCCACTTATATATATTGTGTGGGGTGTGCACAAAAAGAACCAACTCAAAATTCGATTTGTAGATAGTAGTTTACTTCGAATTTGCCTTTTTATGAAGTTTCGGCTGAAAATTCAAAATTAATCGAAACTTCGTCGGAATGCTTAGCCACTTTCCAGTCCAATTATATATATTGTGTGGGGTGTGCACACAAAGAATCAACTCAAAATTCAATTTCTAGGTGGTGCTTTACCCCTTATCTGTTTTTTGCGACGTTGCAGCTAAAAAATTCGTAATTAATTCATCTGACATCGGAAAATTACGATTCTTTCGTGGTTTGGTTATGCTTAAGGTCCCTAACAAGCACAAAAAGTTTCGTAAAATAATTCGTCCTCTAGGTCCACTTTTAAGCAGTTTCAAAAACTTATGGATACAGGGAAAAACGGGCACTTTTTCTACAAATCTGAAAATGGCATATCTATCTTATATAGGGGGAGGCATATGTTGGGCTGGTGGGCGGGCGGGCGCGCGCCCTCGCGAGGGCTTGCTGGGGTGGGCAGACGGACTTCGTTTCAGCGTGCTGAAGCTTGGAAATCGATCTAAATAATATTTCTTTGAATCAAATTCATAAAATTCATGATGGAATTGAATCAAAAAGTGAGATTTTGTAGGATTTGGGAGGAAATTGGTGAAGAACATGCTGCTGTTCTTGATGGTGGGCAGGCCTTGGCATTCCCTTGGCATGGAAGGAACAACATGCTAGCCTTTTTCCGTTTACCTCCTTGCTCGCATGGGAGGCTTGCTTGGCAAGCAAAATTGTGGCACGACCCGACTCGGAAAAACTCTCATGTGCATAGCTGGGCTTGCCTTGCTTATGCTTTTGGGATGAGGAAATTGGTGATCATCATGCTTTTCTTGGCTGGCAGGCCTTGGCATTGCGTTGGGCATAGAACGAATGATGCTCACCTTTTTCCGTTAATGACACTACTCGGTAAATGATGATGCTGGCTTGCTTAGCTTCCACGACCCTTGAGTTGCGTCTGTATTCAGGGGTGATTCGTTGTCCCCGGATCTTATCGTTGCTCATGGGTTGAGTTGCTCGGCGGGTCAGTTAGTCGTGGCTGTCCCTTCTCGGTAAACTCTCATTTGCATAGACGGGCTTGCATTGCTTATGCTTGTGGGATGAGGAAATTGGTGATCATC
>CP125838.1:42830315-42927815 GCA_030408175.1 Trifolium repens
GGCGACTTCACTGGGGATATTGTCTCCCCCAAGAGGGTTAAGCCTAACTTGTATATATATGTTTTTGTGCTATCATCATTGTTTGTTCGTATATTATTTGCATGTTCTGCTTGCCTTTTTTGTTTGGGCTTGATGATCTTGTGTGGTGAGATAAGTCCCCCTACCCGGACTTGAGAAAAAACAATAAGATAGGATGGTGGTATAAATAAAAGTGTCATGCCAAGAGTAGTCTTGTGTCATGATGTACATGTGATATAACCCCGCTCAGTGGAGGCCTCACGACGGTAGTACTCTGTTGACAGGAGTAGTCCTGTCGGCGTTATTACTTTCAATGTGAGTGTCCCGAGAAGCTGAGGGCCTTTAGAATTACCTTTACCCCATCTTGACCTTTTAGGACGTAGTGCGGCGACTAACCAAGAGTAGTCTTGAGATTAGTTGATATGCGAAGCTACACTTAAATGAGAATTTCTTGCGAATATTATTGGATCAGGAGTCAGTCCTGTCAGCCGATAATATCCAAAGGAAGATCAATGATTTTGGGAACCTGGTAGAACCTGTGATACAGGTACAAATGAACCCTTAGTACACACCTTGTGGTTGGCTTCTACCCTTGACTCCATGCTCGTGACGTCGAACCCTTAAACCATGTTTGTAATTTTGTTTGTGGTTGTTGCATAATCATGCATTCACGCATCTCTAAAAATAAATAAAAAGTAATAAAAAACCTTTTTTTTACGAAGTATCATGCATCATTTTGCATTTATGGTCTTACTTCTGAGAGCTTAAGCCTTACGCTTCACTCTTTCTTCTCCAAGTCGAGTTGTCTCGTCTAAAGCCAAACACGCAAGTACGATACTCGCACGAGCCGGAAAAAGAGAATGGACCTAGTTGAGCAACAAAATATTGAGCTTCGCGGGGAGGTTACCACACTTCAGGAAGAGTTAGAAAAGTTGAATGCCCTGGTAGCTTCATTGACAGCTGCACAGAATCAGCCACCACCCACTCCTCAGGCAACTGTCATCTCTGAAGTTGTCACTACTGCAGTCTCGGCGATACCTGCTAGTGTTCCGCAGCACACCATACCCGAGGGTTATCCATGGGGCATGCCCCTTAACCTAATTGAAGGGTTCCATTTCCCTACTTCTAGGGCTCCGACCACTATTATGCAACATGCAAGTGTCATTCCCCCGCCAACAATGACTTTTTCAACTCCTATGGTTCACACTACTCCCTATGTGAGTGAACCGGTTCATCATGACGAACCAACTGAAAATGTAGGGGCATATGGCCGTATAGAAGACCTCCAAGCTCAGTTTGAGAAGATGCAACTTGAGATCAAGGTTCTTCGATGGAAAAATTTGTTTGGGAAGAATGCCCACGATCTCTGTTTAGTGCTGAATGTCAAAATTCCACCTAAGTTCAAGGTCCCTGAATTTAAGAAATACAAAGGGAACTCTTGTCCTCAGAGTCATCTGGTGATGTATGCCCGAAAGATGTCAACTCAGACAGATAATCATGAACTGTTAATTCATTACTTCCAAGACAGTCTGACTGGCGCTGCTTTAAAGTGGTATATGGGCCTGAATAGTACAAATATCCGAACTTTCAATGACTTAGGCGAGGCTTTTATCCGCCAATACAAGTACAATTTAGACATGGCACCAGATCGAGATCAACTCCGAGCCATGGCCCAAAAGGATACAGAATCTTTTAAGGAGTATGCTCAAAGGTGGAGAGAGGTTGCTGCTCAGATTAACCCACCTCTAGAGGAAAAAGAGATGACCAAAATCTTTTTGAAAACTCTTGATTCATTTTACTATGAGCGAATGATTGTCAGCGCGCCTAGTGACTTCACTGAGATGGTGAATATGGGTATGCGTCTTGAAGAAGGGGTCCGAGAAGGACGACTAGCCAAAGAAAGTGATTCGTCCAGTGGAACGAGAAAGTTTGAGGGTGGTTCTTCGAAGAAGAAGGAACAGGAAGTTGGTATGGTGGCCCAAGGGAGACCAAGAGGAGGTTATCGCCTACAACATCATGTTACTGCTGTCAATTCAGGATATCCGCCTCAACAACAGGCTTCACTGCATTCTAATAGCCAGAATCGCGGTCAGAGGACACCTCATTTTGAACCAATCCCGATGTCTTATGCAGAACTGCTTCCTGCTTTGATTAATAAGAATCTAGTTCAGACTAGAGCACCTCCTCCAGTGCCTGCAACATTGCCTAGGTGGTATAAGTCTGATCATTTATGTGCTTTTCATCAAGAGGCGCCCGGTCATGACATCGAAGATTGTTGGACTCTGTTAATCCATTTTTCGCACCGCGACAGAACTCAATAACAATTATTGTATTCCATTTCAAACTCGATTTTAAGTAATGGCATAAGCTCTTATTGTCAATAAAACAACTTGTTTCATTCTAGACATAGCTTGACTTAAACTTATATTCAATGTTCTAATTCTTTAAGCATCTCTATAGAGATTCAACATCGTGTATCATATACCCTTGATGCAGAAATAGAAACTTTGATTTTCTATAACTAGATGTACAAAATTGAAGTCTTACTTCATTCTTTTATTTTGACTCTTTCATGAACTATCTACGGCACTCCCATTTCAAAAAATTTGAAGTATCCGTTCTCCTTTGGCAACCTTTATTGTTCTATTCAAATAAGAGCAATATAAATCTCATTTATATCATATTTCTATTATTTGATAGTGCAAATAATTTCTCATTCAATTCAACAATTTTCCGATAGATATAACAAATTTGACCATATCTATCCATTAAAATTGATTGATTGAACCTATGACCAACTCTTTGGTCTATTGAGTGATCTATCATACTTTATCGTTCTTTCAAAAGAACTCGTTTTAAATGATCTCATCATTTCTTTTAAAGTATGAAATATTCTATATCTAGATGTCAACTTGATGCTTCTGACAAGCATCTCTTTCCAATCTAGTTATAGTAGGTTCTTTTAGAGAGTATAGTTCAATAACTTATAGTTCTTCTTGCATTTGAGAACGATTCTCAATTTATGTACCAATTCAGAAACTCTTTACTGAAATACTTGTCCTTCATAAGGACAATATAATTTGTATTGTATAAAATTATAATTACTAAGATATGTAAGATAATTGTATTATGATTAAATCTTTTAATAAGGACTTTTATTAAAATGCTTCCACTATTTTATTTAAAACAAATGACCCTCACCATTTGATTCGGAAAATCCCGTTGGAAGATTTTCTAGTCGATCGAGATCCATATTTCACTACGTCTTGAGTCAGCGTTGGCTGATCCCCCAAAACTTAGTTATTTAGGTAGGAACTCCTTCCAATTGCATCTCATACAATTCTCGAATATTTCAGTTGGGTGAATAACTCCTTATTCTAATCCATCTTATGGATCATTCCCAACCCTTGCTTCTAAACATGTATAATCTCATTATATTTTAGTTTAGTCAAGTTTGACCCATCATCTTAGAAGTTGGATATTACAATTATCCCATCGCGCCTTACTAATGTAGAACATGCACTTCGCGTTGGACGAACCCACAATATTCGACACTAGTCTTGACGAGTTCTAAAATTTGGAAAGCATAAACTTAATATTTACACATCTTACCATTAAAGAAAATGCACCTTGCGTTGGCAAAACCTACATCTTATGTATTAGTCTTTATGTGTACTTAAAGGATTTTAATTAGTTTGATCTCACCGGCTTATTTATCATATAAATCGTCTCTCACATGCATCAACATACATAAAAAAAATGAAGCAGTTATGGCCCCTAGCGTAATTGTTCTCTCAAGCCAATGAGAGAACCTAAGCTAACCTAATAACGATCTATACTTCTCCAAGCATGATCTCCATGGTTGTCCTACTTTGTTCTTGTACTCTTTCTCTTCTTCATGATATTACATTAAATAAAAGAATACTCGTTTTACATACGAGGGAGTGAGATGAGAAGAGAATTTATATTACATAGAGAGATTAAAAGAAAAGGCACGACACGCAGGTCGTATTTTAAAATCCCAAAATAAAACAAAAGTAAACTAAGGTCATAACCGATCATTACAAAAGTATAATAATAAACACATATTTTATTATTATTATTATTATTAGTTTAAGTCTTGTTAATTAAATTAATATTTTGGTAAACGATCACGATTCAGCTGCTGCCAGCTGCGCCTAGCGCAGCCTGTCATGCGCCTAGCACAGGTATGCTGCTGAACCATTTTTCTAGCTACTGCCTACTGCGCCTAGCACAGCTTTCTTGCGCCTAGCGCAGGCACGTAGCTGAATTGTGATTTTTTTCGCTTTTGACAGCACAACCCTTATGTTGTCGCGAAATTCAATATGATTGATCAACATGTCATTGCTTCACCATACTAATGTCGGATTTCGAAGCAAGTGAACATGGATCGCTTCAATCGAATAAATTTCATAATATGTTTTAATGAACGAAATTATTAACAGTATATCACATACACCGCTTTGCATCACGATCACTTATATCACATTTAAGTCTTGATCATTTTTGTTTGTGTAACCTTAGGATAATTAACATATCGCTTGCTTCACCATACAAAAGTCGGATTTCGAAGCCGTTTCAATGTTAATCAACCAAATCATACACAAATAGATGCCAAATTTTAATTACTCGATTTTAACCTTTATTAAGTGTTTTAATCCAATTAAAACAAAGAACAGGGAATAAACAAACATCAAATCATGGATTCGTAACCAGGCTCTGATACCACTGAAGGAAAATAGTGATTGAAAAGCAGCGGAATTTTAAAATTTTCCTTTAATGATCCTTACGAATGGGCATGATATATGTTAGAGCTTTTACCTCTTGTAGTGTAGAAAACTTTGATTCTCAATCAAACTTGATCACGAGCGTTGATGGTGTTGAGTAGCAACGCATCTAACTAGTCCACACGAACAGCTACCTTCAAGAAGAGTGCTAGCTCCAAGGATGAAGGTTTCTAGTGAGAGGTGGGAGGAATAAGGTTTTAGGGTTTTAGCGAGAGGGTTTGCATCAAGTAAATTTTCTCTACCACAAGGGTTCTATTTATAGAACTTCTTGCCAAGACAAAATTACACTAAAGCCCTTTTCATTAAACAAGCTAAGGGGGCTCTTGCCCCATGTGTCATGTACACATGAGTGCTCCCTCACCATACCATATGGTGTACCGCTTATTTAATTATCATAATACCCTTATCATATTTCCATATTCCTCTGAGGTACACCGTACCTTACGGTGTTCCAATCTCACACTAGACTGTCCTTATGTGTGTGACCCTTGTAGGTTTCCGTAACGTTGGCAGTTATATTAAATCATTCATTTAATCATAATAGACAGTGAGCGGTATCTAGCTACACATTACTGCTACCCAAGTTATGGAAATGTCATGTGATATGACAAACCTTATCTGGGATAATGCTTATGTGCATAATTACCCTTTTGCCCCCATGTCTATATTGAACACAAGGCATACACTGTGTCATACACTGTGTCACTCTTGTTCGGTTCAATATTGGGCCCTTAGACATTTATCCTGTTATGCAGGACGGGCAAATTCCATCTAGGTCACTCATGTCCCTCAGCATGCTTTGTGAAGCACCCATAAACTTTCTTTATGATCATCCTGTTACGGACAACGTTTGATCAGCTACAAAGTACTTGACTGTACATCTAGGGTCCATAGTGGTTTCAGGTCGAAGGGTGGTATAAACCACTATCACCATGAGAGTAACTTATGACATCTTGCATAACGTTATATGTAGCACTCTCATAGCGGGTCAATCCAGTATAAATATTATTCCTAATATTTATATCTATGTCAAGACTTGATAACTCATTTTCCTATGATCCATGAGATGCGATCATCAGTCTATATTCATAATAGTCTCCATGTTTTATTATTATCCCAATTCATAATAAAACTCGACTACGGATGCTTTAAGAATATTGTCCTTATATTTAATGAATCTCATGATTAAGTCGCACTTAATATTTCATTAAACCGATACAACTATTCTAGGGATTTTATCATTTTAGACATACAAACATAATAAAGAAATGCCTATTATTATTAATAAATAAAGCACTAAAAGTAAAAGAAATGCCTATTTTAGATGAGGAGAAGTCATATGATTCAGCCAGAGAATACAAGGGATGCAGCCTGTTCCGTCGTCGATTGCGAAACGGAGGAATTTAGCAGGTTTGTAATCGCGAATGAACATAAATTCACCCAATTCGAAACCCCTGTTAAAAAAAAAATGCAATTTTTCGGCAAAAAATGTCAACTTTAATTAAATTACCCAATACCCAATTAGATTTTTCAAATAAAATTGAAGAACCCAACTAGAAGAACGATGAACCCTAATTGGGAAAAGGGGAAAAATTGAAATTACCAAGACCAAGTAGGGCATTTGGCAACGAGATTATCACCGGCGATGATGAATTCGGAGACACTAAGAACACCTTTTTCTTTGAAAGCGGAAACGGTTCTTGGGCCTGTGATTCTCTCAACAGTGCCTTTGAAAGCTTTTGAGAAAGAACCATCTTTTCTTTCTTACTGAGATTTTTGGCAGAAAATTTTGAAAGAAAGAAAGAAAGGAAATTGCGAGATTATTAGATCATCATAGGATATATAGTACATCACACAAGGGTATCATCATGATTAATTAATTAATTCATTCATAAAAAAAAAAGTTTAATGGATATTTCTGCACTTTAAATCAAATATCGACAAATTAACAACCCAATTCAAAAAAATCAAGGGTGAGCACAATGAAGAAGAACACATTTTTCTTCTTTCAGTTTTCATTTTAAATCAACAAATTTTAATTAATTTTAATTAATTAATATAAATAAAAAATAAATAAAAAGAAAGAAAGAAAACAGGAAAAAAAAATTGGTTTTTTATTTTTTTATTTTTAATGCCACGTGGCAAAAAAAATAATTAAAATATCAAAAAATTCCACGTGGAGGTGCCACGTCCCAAATATGAACTCAAAGAAAAGATATAATTTGAATCCCGTTGTCACAAGTACAAACAAAACATAAGACAACAATCACTTGGAGACAAAAGGAGAATAGAATTATACTGATAGGAGCATGAATGATTAGATAATAACAAAGCAAAGCAATTAAAGATAGATAGATTGGGGCCATATGGAACTTTCCATTATAGAACTAGACTTTACGGGTTGACATGAAAATTCACATTGAATTCAACTAATATCCAAAGACACACTAAGCACTTAAGAACTTAATCCCGATTGTAACAAAATGTCATGAACAAGACAAGAGATAAGTTTATGACATGCCCAAGTCTTTTTGAAACTTTTTAGGTTAACACTGTACCTCTTCAAGCTACCCATTACATAATAAATATATAACAAACTTTTGAGACTAACACTGAAGCTCTTCAAGCACCCATTAAAAGTAAATTACATAATGCAAATGCAAATAACAAAGCAATTAAAGATAGATTGGGGCCATATCCTCTGATCACATCTTTGGAACTTTCTATTATGTGCTAGAACTTTTTGCCTGAATCACCTTTCCACATCTTGCAAGGAAAGCCGTTTCATTGTATGCCACTTGCATATACAGATTACAAAATCTCATCAACAAATTCAAGCACATCCCATTTGCTTCGTTTGTTCAACAAACACAATCCTAGAGAGGGTCATTTAATACTACTAGATGCTTTCACTTATTTACTAGAATTTTCTATGCACCAATATAAATAGAGGTTCTATGTATTGAAAAGGCATTGCATCGAAAAGAAACATTACTTCAAAACTGTGATTCTCAAGTTCCATTTCTTTATTATCTCCTGTCTCCAACAGTTTTGGCAACAGAGCGGAGTATGTTATAAAAAAAACAGAGAGAGAGAGAGAGAATGGCAACATCAAATTAAAACTCTATTTTCTCCTACACAACAAATCAGATTCCAGTTTTCAATGGTGAACACTATGATTACTAGAACTCTCAAAT
The DNA here is from genome assembly GCA_030408175.1 of Trifolium repens. Taxonomy (NCBI): domain Eukaryota; kingdom Viridiplantae; phylum Streptophyta; class Magnoliopsida; order Fabales; family Fabaceae; genus Trifolium; species Trifolium repens. Next base: position 42,838,339 of record CP125838.1, read on the forward strand.
AGAAACAAGTCAGAAAAACGCTTCCTGGACTGATGATAAAGAAAAAGCATACAAGGAGAATGTGAAGAAAAATGCTACAGCACTGAGATTTATCCAGCAAGGTGTGAGTAAAGCCAATTATCCTACAATATTTGGTGTTAAGAAGGCCAAAGATGCATGTTAAGAAGGCCAATATTTGGTGTCATTGAAGAAACAAAGGACCTTACAAAACTCGCACAATATGAACTCATGGGTTCCTTAGAAGCTCGTGAACAGAGAATGAATAGATACAACAATCAACCATTTGAGAATGTTTTTCAAGCAAAGATGAATATCCGGAGTTATAACCCGCAACAAGAAGGAAGACGGGACTCATTTCGTGGACAACCTTCTAATGGAGGACATGGAAAGCATTTTGGAAACAGAGGCAGAGGAGAAAGGAGACAAGGTAATTCTAATTCATATTGCCTTATTTGCAAAAAACCTGGACACGAATCAAAAGATTGTCGTTTTAGATGTACTAGATGCAAAATTCCTAATCATTCTGATAGAGATTGTTGGCATAAGAAGAAAGAAGGTGATGAAAGAATGAAGGGGATTAACTTTTCTGCAGAAGATGATGCACATAAATTATTCTCTACTATGATTAATGATAAAAAATCTGGTGAGATATGGTTTTTGCATAGTGGTTGTAGCAATCATGTAATAGGGAACCAAAACATATTTGAAGAGCTGAATAAAAACTATTCTTCTCGTTCCCGTGAGCTTAGCTCAGTTGGCATGGACATATGTGCAGGAGCCGGGGTTCGAACCCCGGACCCCGGACACTCCACTTATTCACCTTAAGAACTGATTTTGATCACCGAGGATAAAAAAAATACAAGAGCATACCTGCTCGGAAACATTTTGCAAGTTAATAGAAGTTTCTTGAGTAATCAAATTCTTCAAAGATTTTCCATCATCATCATCATCATCATCATACGCATAACGAATCTTCTTTGAGGCAGGTAACTGAGTCATTTCTTCCGAAACATTGTTTACTGTAGCTGTAGCAGCAGCAGGAATGTAGCTGCCAAAAGTAGGAATCATATTATGTCATACCAAGAAAAAAGCAAAGTGAAGCCATCATTTAGTTAATTCCTGAAACCATGAGGAACAAATAAAACAAAACACATGTATACCTGGTTAATTTTCCTTTCCTCTCATCCTGGTGTTCATGGACTTGCACCTTGAATTTAAAATGGATGCAACACAATCCATAAAATTAGTGAGAAAAATGATATAAAATAAAAATGTGATGCAAATTGCAAAATCAAAGACATTACAGAAGAATTATGCTTTACTTTATCATGTGGTGGAGCTTGCAAGGGAACTGGTGAAGCCGTTTCATTGTCCTCCTCTGCCAACTGCATACACTACAAGAAATATCGTTTTTGGCAGCGACAAAAACGCAAAGTTGCTGCAAAAAGTGTTTTTCGCAGCAAAAAAATGTTGCTGCATGTCGCAGCCATAAGTGCCGTTGCGAAAAGTTTTGCAAGGACACATAACTAGTGTTTTGCAGCAACAATTAATGTCGCTGCCATAACTAGTGTTTTGCAGCAACAATTAATGTCGCTGACAAAACTAGTATTTTTAGCAACAGTTAATGTCGCTGGCATAACTAGTGGTTTTTTGCAACAACATTTATTGTCGTTGTCATTACTAATGTTTTTTGCAACAACAATTATTGTCGTTGGTAAAAAATGTGTTTTTCGCAGCAAAATTATTTTTTGCTGTATACCGTTGGCATAAGTGCCGTTGCGAAAATTTTACAAGGACAAATAATGTCGCTGTCATAACTAGTCTTTTGCAGCAACAATTAATGTCGCTGACATAAATAGTGTTTTTCGCAACGAAAAAATTATTTTTGTCTACGATATAAATTGTTGTTATATCTTTTATATCTCAACAATAAAAATTGTTGTAATAAATTAAATTTCCCAACTATAAATGTCATTATATAGTTTTATTATTTTTTTTATCAGAAATTAACATCAACCACTGAATTTCAATTGTCATAACTATGCATAAATAAAATCTTTTACATTGTAATGTTTTTAATCAAGAAACATAAACACAAATTATTGTAACTTTAAAATATAAAATGTCGTAAATTATCATTGTACGTCAACATCAAAAATGAAAAAAGATTCTAAATTATCTAGTTCTAATAAAAACAACTAAAAATTAACACCCAAATAAAAGGTAGCGAAACACAAAACACCATTGCTAACAGACAAACCAAAGGCCCTGGAGGCGACAACATCAATTCTTCTTTATTAACTTTGTCCACCTTATATAAATATTTCGAATAACACCCATAAGATATATTAATTCAATATAATAAACTAATAGAATTTTATAATGTGAACAACTAATTTATTATATTTTGTACCAAAAAGAACTATTTATATACTTACCGGAATATTCAGCATTTGACGAAGCATAGTTGCCACTTTTGCTTCAACTTGTTTGTCCACTTTTTTTCTCCAAGTTGTCTTTGACTCTCTTCAAGTTGTCTTTGACTCTCTTCAATCTTTGATGTCATTTCTTCCATCATTTTTAGGTCTTGTTGGCGTTGAGTCTCTACATCTTTTAGTTTCTTTTCGATGTCTTGTCTCTTTTCACGCTCCTTTTTCAATTCTTCATGTAAACCTGCAATATTTTTTCCCTTTAGTGGTTTAATTCCAGCTCCTAACCCACGACTATATCCTGATCTCACTCCTACAACTGCTTCAAAAGCAGTATTTGTAAGTTTATCTTTATCTTCATCCATATTTCTGAGTTCTAGAAGCTTTGAACAACGTTCTTGAACCTTTGTCTATTAAAAATATTTTATAATTAGAAATAACAAATTAATCACAATTATATATATTTTAGAAATTACTTCGCACTTAAATATGACTTACGTGAACTTCCTTAGAAGCATCATTTATCCATTCTCCATTGCTATTTGTGTGAGTCATTCGTCACAAGTCTTGATAGTTGGGTTCTTTTTGAGTTTCAGGGTCTCTCTATAGACAAATTTACAACATTAAGTTGTCAATTCAATGAACAATATACATTTAACACTCACAGCAGCAAGGAACAGACAGAGATGTACAGCAGTGGAGGCAGCCAGCTCCCGGATACATAAAATGCAATGTTGACGCGAGTTTTTACAGTATAGCTCAAGCGACGGGATGAGGATGGTGTGCACGTGACCATAGAGGACGATTTGTAATAGCAAGAACCAACCGTATGCAAGCTAAGCTCAACACATTAGAGGGAGAAGTCATGACCATCAAGGAACTACATGTGACTTTTATAACACAATTGTTTGTGCCTTACACACTCAATTGACAACATCCTAACTAAACACTTTACTTCAAGCTCAATACCAAATCAATTTTTGAAAATCAATTCTATTGAAAACAGTAACACATGCTACCTTCAAAAATGCGTTTGCAGGGAAAGCCCAACTATAAACTTGAACTAATATGGGAAAACATTTAACAATATTTATGGTTACAAGGTTGCATCATATATAAGCACAAGGATTATCAATTTTCAAAAATGAACTGAAATGTAAATCTTAGAATCAACCACAGCAATCTTAAGACTAAAAATAAGCAAAGACTGTAACATATAAGAACTTGCACAGCAGTCAATTGTTCAATGATCAAACTAAGAATTGGAACCAGTCGAAAATTCGAAAAATTAGTGATAGATATCTAGCAAATTTTCTTAATCTGGTTTTCTTTTTGTTTAAAGCCCAACATCATAAGAGGTCCATGTCATCCCCAACCTTTGCTTCTTGATCTTCAAATAGTCTCCTTGTCTTTGCCTACAAACAAAAGGAGCATGTAGCATCACTAAAAGATTGAGTTGCTTGAGAGTAGGGAAAGCAGAAGACTCAATGAAAAGCTTAATCTATCAATCTTTGCTACAAGATTAATAGTGATAGAAAGATACAGTATGCATTAGGTATATCAATCACTTTTTTTTTCCCAACATGTATATTTTTATTTCTATTTTGAATGCATTGCATTGCATATCAACACCAACAAGACTCCATTAAGTTAACCCAAAAATTCAAAACGGGACACCAACTTTACCCGAAAAATAAATTGAAGAAAGAACACAAGGAAGTAATCCTACAGATGTGTAGCTACCTAATTCAATACCTAATTCAATACCACAATAACATAATACTCTTTTATGTCCTAATAAGCTGTAAAATATCTTCCTAAAGAAAACCTTCTTTTCTACAAACAACTCTCAGTAAAACTACCAAGTCCCAGCCAGTAAACAAGGGATGAAGAAAAGGCAGATGTTTACATGCCATTTGCAAGATATTAAATATTAAAAAAAATAAATAAAAAAAAGGAAAAACAGAGGTTAACACTCACTTGGAGACAAGTGAATAGGGAAAAATAACTTACTTGTTTACGCCACCATCTTTTTAATTTCAATTTTTTCGATAAGTATGTTTCGGTTAGCCACTTAACACTAATTGAGTGTGTAGCCTCAATCTCAATTTTTGTTTGTGTTTTCAACATTATCCTCAATTCTTTCGTCCAATCAACATTATTCTTCACGTAAGGCTTCTGCAGCAGACTCCGCACACATTCCAATTCTTTGTCTGTCAATGATTTTATATAGCTGTCCCGTATATTGTATCTTCTACGGTCACTGGGCCTAACTCCCAACCAATACATGTTGGGAGTTGCCAAGTTCTCACTGTCATATGCCATCTGTTTGGACCCTTTGTTATAGTTGAGTAGAATAAGAAAACCGTAGGTGTCGCCATCCGTAAGAGCAAGAACCGGCAGCTTTAAAGTTAGACTAACCCTTCTTAAAAATTTCCTCGTCGACGTGTCGGGTACCTCGGATCCACTTACTATAATGCACCGGTATGTCTCCTAAACTTTGGCCGAGTGTAGGGCTGAGAGAGTGACGTTGCTCTCTACCACCAAAATAAATAGTGTCGTAGTAGACTCCATATCTGTTATGTGGTCAACAAGAATTGGATCTCCAAGTTTATCTGCATGTCTGTAGTATATAGCCTTACCATTGTAATTGTATTGTAAATCGCCAACTACTGAACCACGCGGTTTGCATACACGGGTAAGGAGTCACGAGTACAATTCAACAATACGACTATATCTTCAATTGCCCCATCTGAATTTCTCTGTAAAAACAAATTACACACGGTTCAATATAAAAACAAATTACTCCTAAATTTTAGTGATGCGGTTAGCGATATGCTTATCTCCTAAATTTTAGTATAAATAAAATTGAAATATTACCTGATCGTCATTAAATAACTTCTTATCTGTGTAGTAGAATCCTCTTTTTGGGAGGAAGAGGTTGTTGGTCAACAACCCTATAATCAAACTAAGATTATGCCGAATCCAATTGAAACGGCATGACCCGTCTCCCCCTTCTATCTTTAATGTTTTATACTTGAGCACAAAACGGTCGAGTTTAGGGTCATATATTTGTACCGTAGTTGTGTTTACTACTGTCCGGAAAACGTTGAACTTGTTTGCATGATCTAATATTTCCTTCCCCTTCTTTATCAATGCATGGGAATCAACTACCTTTTGAACCTGTACAACGGTGAGATCGGGTTGCAGTTCTAATGGGGAGGGCGGAACACGAAACAGGTTTGGAAGCTTCTTATGCAATATCTCCAAAATTATTTTTATATCCGAATCGGGAAGCGTCATTGCCTTTAGGAACAAGAAATCATTAGAAATAAAAAACACCTTATAAAATCATGGGAAATAAATAAATAACAAACTTCCATTGAAAAATTCTAGGTTAAATTCAATCATGAAATAATTACAAAACAGTGTCAATGTAAACAAAATGCAAACGTATCAAAGATTCAACTTATTTTTTTTGAAAAAAGCCAAGATAATTAGATTAACAATGATGAAGGCATAAGGTCATTGGCTCAATACCAGAAAGGTTATTCCAATCTATAACTCAATTATGCGGAACTGGTTATTCCAATCTCATTTAACCTAGAATTTTTCAATGGAAGTTTGTTATTTATTTATTTCCCATGATTTTATAAGGTGTTTTTTATTTCTAATGATTTCCTGTTCCTAAAGGCAATGACGCTTCCCGATTCGGATACAAAAATAATTTTGGAGATATTGCATAAGAAGCTTCCAAACCTGTTTCGTGTTCCGCCCTCCCCATTAGAACTGCAACCCGATCTCACTGTTGTACAGGTTCAAAAGGTAGTTGATTCCCATGCATTGATAAAGAAGGGGAAGGAAATATTAGATCATGCAAACAAGTTCAATGTTTTCCGGACAGTAGTAAACACAGCTACGGTACAAATATATGACCCTAAACTCGACCGTTTTGTGCTCAAGTATAAAAAATTAAAGATAGAAGGGGGAGAAGGGTCATGCCGTTTCAATTGGATTCAGCATAATCTTAGGTTGATTATAGGGTTATTGACCAACAACCTCTTCCTCCCAAAAAGAGGATTCTACTACACAGATAAGAATTATTTAATGACGATCAGGTAATATTTCAATTTTATTTATACTAAAATTTAGGAGATAAGCATATCGCTAACCGCATCACTAAAATTTAGGAGTAATTTGTTTTTATACTGAACCGTGTGTAATTTGTTTTTACAGAGAAATTCAGATGGGGCAATTGAAGATATAGTCGTATTGTTGAATTGTACTCATGACTCCTTACCCGTGTATGCAAACCGCGTGGTTCAGTAGTTGGCGATTTACAATTCAATTACAATGGTAAGGCTATAGACTACAAACATGCAGATAAACTTGGAGATCCAATTCTTGTTGACAACATAACAGATATGGAGTCTACTACGACACTATTTATTTTGGTGGTAGAGAGCAACGTCACTCTCTCAGACCTACACTCGGCCAAAGTTCAGGAGACATACCGATGCATTATAGTAAGTGGATCCGGGGTACCCGACACGTTGACGAGGAAATTTTTAAGAAGGGTTAGTCTAACTTTAAAGCTGCCGGTTCTTGCTCTTACGGATGGCGACACCTACGGTTTTCTTATTCTACTCAACTATAACAAAGGGTCCAAACAGATGGCATATGACAGTGAGAACTTGGCAACTCCCAACATGTATTGGTTGGGAGTTAGGCCCAGTGACCGTAGAAGATACAGTATACCGGACGGCTATATAAAATCATTGACAGACAAAGAATTGGAATGTGTGCGGAGTCTGCTGCAGAAGCCTTACGTGAAGAATAATGTTGATTGGACGAAAGAATTGAGGATAATGTTGAAAACACAAACAAAAATTGAGATTGAGGCTACACACTCAATTAGTGTTAAGTGGCTAACCGAAACATACTTACCGAAAAAATTGAAATCAAAAAGATGGTGGCATAAACAAGTAAGTTATTTTTCCCTATTCACTTGTCTCCAAGTGAGTGTTAACCTCTGTTTTTCCTTTTTTTTTTTTTTTAATATTTAATATCTTGCAAATGGCATGTAAACATCTGCCTTTTCTTCATCCCTTGTTTACTGGTTGGGTCTTGGTAGTTTTACTGAGAGTTGTTTGTAGAAAAGAAGGTTTTCTTTAGGAAGATATTTTACAGCTTATTAGGACATAAAAGAGTATTATGTTATTGCGGTATTGAATTAGGTAGCTACACATCTGTAGGATTACTTTCCTTGTGTTCTTTCTTCAATTTATTTTTCGGGTAAAGTTGGTGTCCCTTTTTGAATTTTTGGGTTAAACTTAATGAAGTCTTGTTGGTGTTGATATGCAATGCATTCAAAATAGAAATAAAAATATACATATTGGGAAAAAAAAAAAGTGATTGATATACCTAATGCATACTGTATCTTTCTATAACTATTAATCTTGTAGCAAAGATTGATAGATTAAGTTTTTCATTGAGTCTTCTGCTTTCCCTACTCTCAAGCAACTCAATCTTTTAGTGATGCTACATGCAGTCTCCTAGAGCTTGGTTTGAAAAATTCACTCAGTCCATGAAGAAACAAGGGTACATTCAAGGACAGGCTGACCACACATTGTTCACAAAGTTCTCCCCACATGGGAAAATCGCTATCTTGATTGTATATGTTGATGATATCGTCCTTACCGGAGACGATATAGTTGAAATGGCAAAAGTAAAAGAGAAATTAGCAGTAGACTTTGAAATCAAGGACTTGGGATCCATGAGATATTTTCTTGGTATAGAGGTTGCTCGATCAAAGGATGGTATTGTAGTTTCCCAACATAAATACATTCTAGATTTATTGAAAGAAACGAGAATGAGTGGATGTCGAAAGGTAGTGTTCCTATTGATACTGGAAGATACCAAAGATTGGTTGGGAAACTGATTTATTTGTCACACACCAGACCTGACATTGCTTTCTCAGTTAGTGTAGTAAGCCAGATTATGCATTCTTCTTTTGAGGAACATCTTGAGGCAGTCTATAGGATACTGAGATATTTGAAGGCAAATCCTAGAAAGGGATTATTTTTTAAGAAGACTAGTGAAAGGAATGTGTCTATCTTCACCGATGCTGATTGGGCAGGTTCAGTCACTGACAGAAGATCAACCTCCGGATATTGTACCTATGTTTGGGGTAATCTTGTGACATGGAGGAGTAAGAAACAAGGAGTTGTAGCAAGAAGTAGTGCAGAAGTCGAGTTTAGAGCTATGGCTCAAGGTATTTGTGAAGGATTATGGATCCACAGAGTCCTAGAAGAGCTTAAGATGAAAATTGAGCTTCCATCGAAACTATACTCTGATAGTAAAGCTGCTATTAGTATAGCTCATAACCCAATTCAACATGACAAAACCAAGCATATTGAGATTGATCGACATTTCATAAAAGAGAAGTTAGATGCTGGAATCATATGTCTACCTTTTGTAACTTCAAGTCAGCAAACTGCTGATATCTTAACCAAAAGCTTGGCAAGACCCACCTTTGAGCATTTGATAGGCAAGTTGGGCATGATAGATATCTATGCACCAACTTGAGGGGGGGTGTTGGAAAATATTTAATTTCCTAGTTTGTTGTTTCTAGGAGATTCTGAACTTATCTATTAATTCTCCTTATAACTATTTTCTCCTTAATGCAAGGAGATAATTAATTGTATTATTTCTATTTAAACCAGCCTTGAGCTGAGGAATAACACAGAACAGTATTCACATATTATTTTCTACAGAACTATATGAAGCTCAAAAATGAACAAATAATCAAGGACCTGTGGGCACTTCCTCTTGTGATTTCATTATTCGAGCGAACGATTCCATTGTTTCCAATGCAAAGACAGAGTTATCATTCAAAATTATTCTGTATTTACTTCACAATTGTTTACCAGGCAGGGAGATAGCATTATTCAGATGAAATAAGTGTAAATTATTGAACTTGGTATGGAAGTATCGGTAGCATCTAAAGTTATATGGATGATCAAGTGGTTGAACTCATTCTACACTGTTTATGATTTATATATTTAGTTGCGAAAAATAAACAAGAAACAAGACATTGATGGAAAACAGGTCAAAATGGGGAGGTGAAGATCTGATAACATATTCAGAGGATTATGCAATTAAAAATTCAATTTAATAAAGAGACTCATCATTAAGCATACCTGAGCTGGCATTAGAAGACGTTGGTGTAAGGGCACTAGAACTCACAGAAGCAACTGGAGCATGATCAGAAGGTTTGCCCTTCAGAGTCAAGGAGCTCATAGCCCATCTACACAGTGACAAGAGTTAAGTCAGAACCAATGGGATGATAAATGTGGAGAAACTGATGACAGATGCAGTTAAAGAAGACTGAACACTGATTCCCCGCTAGTAAATCAGGAACCCTAAGGTGATGCAAAGCTTTATACAAATGATTAGCTGGTGTCTTTAAACTTGATTAAGTACATTTCCTAGACTGGGCATGCATCAAAACATCTCATTTGAGCAATTTGTATTGTACATCTAGTAAATTTTCAATCTATACATCAACTCCAAAATTATATATAATCTCAAAATCTCTTGTGCCATACTATACCATCACATTACCTAATACATACACATACAAATATGTATAAACATGCATGAAAGGAAGTGTACTACCAATAAGTACTCAGAAATAATAAATAACAGCTTCGGGGCATTTACTCAGGCCGTGTTTTATGTCAAACTTATCCACATGGCCCACTAGACTTGACCCACTTTGAAACCCCGAGCAATTATTGTATGTATTGTATTCTTAATTGACAACAGGAAAACAAAAAACTGCACTCCTCTGTTCTCAAATTTAGCAAAATAGTCATGTTTAGTGGTCCAAAATATAAGCAAATTTGAACTAAATCTACTCTATTTAGTGATATCATTCCTAAAATGTCCTTCATTTCATTTGTATTCTATTTTCCAATTTGCAGTAACCCTTTTATTCATATAGAACAAGTTCCCATGAAGAACAATTTGGAGAATGCAATTACTTTTTTTCTTGCATTTCAATTCTCTCTCTTGATTTTGATGAAAATAGTGCAGAAGGTGGACAAAAAAAGAAAATCTACGAAGCATAACGATAGTAATTCGCTCAAAAAGTATATTTTTTTACTATTTTACATTAACGTGCCCATACCTTCGTTTTTTAAAATTTACAGTATTTCGTTCATGAACCGAGTATGGGTACCGTACCCATACCTATGCATCATAGATGGCCACAAAAGTTTAAGCCAACTTACCCAAGTAAACCTGCATTTCCTGGAATTGATGAACTTTCCATTCTTGCACCTCCAGTAGTCTCTATGTTTGTCTATAATAGGAAGACAGATAAGAGCATGAACATAAGGAACACAAATAAAGGGGGAAATACAAAATGTTACTAATAAGCTTTAATGTCACTAATGAGCTTTAAAGCTGAAGATCATCACTAATTTTGTTATGTCTATATCATGTGATGCAGATATTGAGAAGAAAACACAAAAACATGCAGAATAATTGTGCTCTCATCACACATGAAATTTCCTTCTAATAAAATGCTTTATTATCAATAAATAAATAAATGAAATTAAGAAAAAAAAATGTGTGACTGGAGATGACATGTAAGGGACAAACAGGAACTAGCCAGTATTCCCTACCATATATATGCACCAGTGTTTTAAACTTTAGAAAAAAATTCACTATGAATTAAAATAAATATATTTTAAGAAATGACATGTTTAAAATTATAAGGGAGATATGAAGAACTAATTTAAGTAAAATTTAAAAAATATAATTAAAAGAGGAACGTGTTTAAAATTACAAATGAGATGTTGATTCAAAAGGATTTATTATAAAATTTAAAGGAGAAGTTAAGAATGACATGTGTTATTCTTTGGTGGAGAGTAAACTAAGATCAAGTCACTCTCAAGAAAATATATTCTAATTTAATATATAAAGACATCGTATTACATGAAATCAGAAGTTGGCATTAAAAATTAAAAAAGTAATTTCTGAAATTACATCTAATTCCTCCTCAAATATGTGCATTAAACTTCAGAAACCACAATATACATCTAGTAACAGCCAAAAAGAACACCATATTATAATACCTTTTCATAATGTTGCTTTGCCATCTGCAAAAATTGATCAATAGCTTGAAATGCCTTGGATCGAACATCACTGTTTGAACCATGACAGGAATAACATTAATCTTGGCACTGACAATGGGAAATACTCAAAGGTACAATGATAAAAATGATCTATATTTGGAATCTGAACACTGTAAACAACCAACATATATATATAAACATAAATACTCATACAAAAGAACACCCATCACAAAGATTTCAATATTCCAAATATAAAAATTAAAAACAAAAACAGAATTAAGCAGCAGTATGATTATTGTCAGAAAAGAGCAAGTCAACTAATTAAAACAGTTAACCTACTAAAAATAGTAATTGATGTATCGAATCAATTTACAAGACAACTCATCTACAAATAGGAAACGGGGCTATCATAAACAACAACTCACCTGTCAGGATCAATTGTGAGTACAACAACATTAGGAAGAATCCGAGTGGCAATTTCAGTAATGTCATAGTTGGAACTGGTGGCACATAAAGCCATAATGCCTGAACAATCAAGATACAAAATGATGAGAGGAAATTCTGTTTGAAGAATTTATCAATTGCATAACTGAAGAAAAACAGTAATAGATAGATATGTATGAATCTAACACCTGCTCCTCTTGCAGGTGGAAAGGTATCACGTAAAGCACGGACTGTAAATGCATTAATCAACACTCTTTTTCTTGTCTGCAAAAATAGTCCTGAGGAGTTACTTTACTGATGAACAAATGCTACTATCATAAATAAAATGTAGCAAACTATTTGAACTTGCAGATATCATTTCAGCATACCCCTTCGTTTAAGTAGCTTGCAATATTTCCTAGCAGGATAGTTGTATTTGTTCGTATTGCTGGCTCTTCATCGACCTACAAAACAAATTGTAAGTCTTATAAATTCTAGAAATGAAAAGTAAGAAAAAAAACTACGATTTGTTATTATGCATGACCCTCACCCCCAAAATAAAAATTAATGTGACTCCATTCCAGTCAAAAATTCAAAAATGGCAATCAGATGATCGAAAAATTTGAGGAGCCATAAGTGTTAACAAGGGCTAAATGAAAGCTTTTCAATTATTCTTCACTCTATTAGTCAGCATAAGCAATTAGCCTTACTCCCAAAACATTAATCATTGAAGTGAATCAGTACCTGTAACTTTGATAGATGCTTTAATAATGATCCAGACAAGGTCCTTTGAGACAGCTGCAATTATGAGACAAACAATATTTTAAATAATGAAACAAAATTTCCATTGAACAGAGAAGATAACAGAAAAAAATGAAATGAACATTGAACAGAGAAGATAAAAGACTTGAGCTTTCAAGAACATTTCTTTTTTAACGCAGTTCGCTAGCAGATATATTGAGGGATTCGGAAGTTTATTCCATTGATTTTTTTTTCTTGGTTGGTGCTTTTCTGTTTTTTCTTGTTTGAAAATCAAAAAACTAACACCTATAGGTCTAAATGGCAAGGAGTTTGGTTCAATATGGTTTCGAGTTTGAGTCTTGTGAACAGAAAAATGATGCATGAGAACCTTTCCCCTTTAAGTAGGTTTTAAAGTTATTTCAAAATACAAGGGTCTCGAACCGAAAATGAAATACAAATTTAAAAGGCAAATAGTTGTAAGAGCAATGATAGTACTCTATAATTCAAATTCCCAAGTTCTGACACAATCCAGAGTCCAGAGACCTCTACATCACTAGACAAGACATTAGCTTACTAATCATGAATAATGATCCTTTACCTCACACTTTCCATTAAGATATTGAGATCCCTAGATCATGTTAGATCTAACCACATCTTGGCCCCAAATCCGAACATAAACATCAATAATTTTCATTCATTTATTTCTGCCTTAAATTTACATATTTAAAAATGAGGTCTACATTATATATTCCATCAAAGCTTGCATACTACTATTGTAAACACTAGTGGGGGCATACATACTATCGTAAACATTAAAAAAACAGTATTAGCAATATAACTGTCACAACAAATTTGTGTCCGAATTTCTCATTAGACCAATAACATATCTCACTTTTTCAAATAGAAAAAGAAAAGGAAGATTAGGCAACATGAATATAAACAGACATACCTTTGGAGCCAGAACTAACATGGACTTGAGAGTAAGCTCCCTCAAAAAAGCAGATGTATCAGAGAAACCAGTAGCAACATGAGGGTAAACCTGATCACAAGTGTCAACAGTATTGCAAATACAATACAGAACATGAATCTCTGTATATTTTACAGCAATGAAAAACAGTAGGGAAGTAAGGAAATTCAGACATCTTTATCTTATCCTGACTACATACCTGTTCATCAACAGCTTGAGCTGATAATGACTCTCCGTATTGATCAATATGTTGGAGAAGGCTGACACGGACAGCTCGATCATTGGAGGCAAAGAGTTTAATTATTTACCTTGACACGGAACTCCTCAGCTGAAAGCCAGGAACCCATTTTCAACAATGCAGTCAAAGCAGGGGCAGCAGCTGAACCAAATTCAAGGGCAGAAGCTAATAAAGGAAGTAACTGTGGAAACCAAAAAGTACCGACATAATCAATTGGGATAAACTGTTGATAAAATCGAAGGTTAAGAGTATTAAAATTTCCAGAGAGACCTTCTTTAACACAATCTGACGAGGAAGCTGCTCTGCTAAGTTTGGAAGCTTGCGGAAGAAAGTGTCCTTCTCAACACTATCTTTCAAACTAAGAATTTCCATGAAATGTATTGTGTCTACCAACTTATTTTGAAAATACTCTGCACATCAATTACCAACAAACTCAAACAGGAAGAATGGCAGAGAATTATATCAGGACCATAAAAATGGGTACCATCAAAAATTCAAAACAAGAAAAGCAAACTTTTAGAACATGGTAGAGATTGTTCAAGTGGTTTTTATTTTTGCTTGCAACAGATTATGAAGCAGAAGATTTCCCTCCAAAATGTGGAAAAGCTAAAAAGTTTACATTAAAATATGCTCGCAATATCTCATCACTCCTTCATATAAACAATAACCCTCGATACACATATAATACTTTCTCTCTCCACTCCATGATCAATGCTATACATTACCCTAGTGTACAAATACAATCTCAACCGGAAGTTAAGAGTTATATACTAGTATATACTAGCACATTTCTTTTTTTTTTTTTTGAACAAATATACTAGCACATTTCAACATTAACTAAAATATGATAAACTAAAATCTTACTTGAACAAATTAAGTAAAGCATGAAACTTGTTTTCATACTATGCTAATAATCCATCTCAAAAACCATTTAATCTAAAACCAATATCCAATATCATACTGTCAAAAGACAGCAAATTACCAAATATTATGTGCAGCTCATAGCTGCAGTCCATGATAATCCTAAAGCCTAATATCAATGAACTCAAATAAGTCAAATTTTAAGTAACCTTGTACATGAATATAATGGATCCTATATAGCTTATTAGCTAACCACAAAACACATGAATCTTTCAAACAAAACAGCAAAACTACAATGATGCTAAACTAAACAAAGTTTCAACAATTGATGATTTTAGTGTCAAGAAGCACTCACCACTGTTTTCTATAAGCTTTGATGTATTTAATCTACGAGAAGGCGTGGAACTGAGTAGCCGCTGGTAATCTGGAAGCAGAGACTCTGAGACAAAGAAAATAAAATACAGAGATGAAGAATGGATATTTTGTTACATTAAATAAAATTAAATGGTGGAGTAAATAAAAAAACTCCCTTAATCTTTATATGCAGTAATAAATACAAAAACAAAGGTTGATTCCTGGGAACTGACCTTGGGAATGGAGCCAGTGTTGCGTAACTCCTCTGTTTTGCTCAACTTCAAACCAGAGAATAGCTCGTAGATTAGACAGCCTATGAAATGCAAATTTTCAGTGGTTTATAGAGAGGTCTACTTGGAAAAAAAGTGAAAAGGACAAGAATAAAATTACTCTGTGAATCTACGACATCCATACAAGTTCACACTTCGCATAATTTTAACTAAGATTACTAGCTCATTGTTAGAACTTTGAGAATCTCATGGATTCTGTGAGAGAACTAAGAGAGTTTGAAACTGAATCTGAAGGGCAGTGAGGTAGTTCCCAATTTGGAGAACCCAATTACATTTTTTACTTTAAAAATTAAAAGTAATTAACTCAATTTCCACTCTTCCCTCCTAATATTCCAAATTGCAATCATAAAAGGGAAACATGGTGTTGTAAAGCTCCCACCATGGTGAACCCCCAAAAGGGAAAAAGTAAAACCCATTATGGATCTATTTACATTTGCAACAGACTGGTTCTACAACCCAAATCCAGGACCTCCTAGTCACACGACAACAACTCAAACTGTCGCGCCAAGATCTTCATTCCAAATTGCCATCGTAATGCATTAGAAATTTATAGTAAAAAGGAAAAAAAATCACATACCCATGCCCCAAGAATCAATGGCCCATGGAGGAGACTTCTTAATTACAGCCCAGTCGGATTTTGCCAGCTCCATTGATTTGTACTGTGTTGCAACAAGCCATGCATATTGCTGAATGGAAAGCATTCAAGTACAGAAAGAATATTAGGTTTCACTACATGATATCCTTTTATTTAAAAAATAAAAAGCCTGATCAAAGCCATCATAAACCTCCATTTAAAGGAGCGTCGATAATGCTCACATGCTAAGAAAGACCAGTGAAGTGAAACAACACATGACTGAAACTAGACAAAATCAAACTTAAGTCTGCAAAAGAGACAATTTTAAAAAAGGTAATGGCTTTCTAAAATCATGACAATGAACTTTCACCTTATGTGGAAAGTGGTTATATGACTTTCAAATATCTTAATTTCTAGAAAACGGGGGGGGGGGGACAAAGTGAAATGCTAAAGCTAACAAGAAAACAAGATATTTCAATCTATAACTAAATTACCAGCATTTGCGTAGAGGATGTCTCATTACTCCCATCAAACTCTGATAGAACATCAAAAGCATGGAGTTTCCAGTCCAAAGTTTGCGTCACAACAACACTAGCCAAGCAAACATTGCCTTTTCAACAGACAAAGTTTGTCAACAAAAACTGATACAATACAAAATAAAACTAACGAGAAGAAAAACCATTTTAGCTCAAGTACTCACAAGTTTACAATCATTATTTAAGAAGCTCACGGCTTTCGCTATCTGATTCAGTCCCCAAGCATAATATTCATCCCTACAACACCACAAGGTGAATAGAAGTAAGCAACTGAGACTTGACAATGAAATCAAAGCTTATGCCTCATGCTCTGTAATCTACATATAACATTGCTCACAATCACAGAAGTCACTGTTTTAGGCCTTGTTTGGATAAACGGTTTAACTAAACACTGATAGCAGATGTGCTTATCATATAAGCTATTTCCATAGCAAAAGATAAAATTAAAGTCAAATTTGAGCTATTTTCATAAGCTCTCTCAAACAATCTCCCAAGTGTTTATGCCAGTAGATCAACTTAAATAAGTCAATCCAAACATGCTTTAGCATCATAGGAAACAAAACAAGGCCATTCCACTCAAGCTTCAGATTGAATTCAACCGACTGACAAACAATGCTTTATTAGCAACTGAAACAAATGATAAGAAGTATAAACTAATTCCATCAATACCTTTGTGTACCATCAAGACCTAACTCCTTAATCTTATCTGACAGTGGCATTACAGGTTCAGTCACAATATAAATTGTAACCTTAGAAGAACCGCCATCAAAAGTTTCGATCTCAGTACTATGAAGAAACGACAAAATATTTGGATGCCTAACCTGAAAAAGAAAACACCATTAAAAATGAAGCTGAATTCACCACTAAAAAAAAGAACAAAGAGTAAACAACCAAATTAGTCTCTGACTTGTTGAGCGCTCTCAAATAGGTCCTTGAGATTATGAATATTTCAAAAAGTTCCCTAGAAGATTAGCAGACCAACACTGTCGAAGCACTAAAAGAAAAGGACCGGGAAACGCTTAAGCTTCTATTTAATACAAGCTACGAAGGATTCAATCTCAAAAAATAAAAACAAGACTGCTAGCATATAGAAATCATATAATCAATAAACTTCAAATTTACACCTTGAATTGCTCCTTTTCTATGAATTTATTTGGAGGTTTCCTAGATAAAATTGTGATCTAATAAGAAAGCACTGCTACAAAAGTCAATGCAAGTTAACTGATGTATAGTTTCATACCAACAATTCCTGATAACAAATACCAACAAACTGCCTATATAATAAACTAATCAATTACAATCCTAGGATAAGATCCAACGAAGGAAACCAAGAAATTCAATCCATCATATTTAATATGAAGGGATGTGATAAAGAAATTTAACACAGTTGTCAGAGTATACTTGTTAGAAAAGCTTCTTATCGTGTCAGTATTTGCATTCTCACTATGGTTTCAGGATACCATTTTCATCTCTAAATTTGCGACTTTTTGGTGAAGTAAATACCAATAAAGTCCATTTTAGCTATTAAATAAAAACTGAAAACTAGAATAAACAAGGTTAAAGCATCTTGTCCTAGAATTTATATACACAATCCATATAAACCTGTGCACACACCCCACTAAGTTTCTACACTCACGACAACAAATAATTTGTTATGGTAATTATGAAATAACCTGCAAATTATGATCTAAATTCATGCCATCTATCAAAACGGGAAGAATATCTTCTGTTTTCCTTCCTTGGCTTTTTATTAATTCGTTGGCTCCTATAGTTTTAAATTTTGCTTACCATCTTCTAAATCAATACTTCTAATTTAAAAATTCCTAATGAGGTGCTAAGAATTGCCAAATGTTTCAAAAAAATATTTAAGTTTAACCATCATTGAAGGACTTTATACAATTCGAAATTCAATCAACCTTGTCCACAACTATAAATCTGTCTCAGCCTATTTCCCCTGCCTTTCCCTTCTCCAACGTTCATGAGAAGGAATTGCCTATACAATATATGAACAAGGGATGAGAATAAAGATTTTAATTATTTTTCAATATTCCTATTTCGGATAGATTCAAACTATTCCTGTTTTGTATTTCTAAGAGAATGAATTACCAATACAATTTACATCATTAAACTAATTTGCTAATCTTGAGGAATTTTAAATTATGAACTATAGATATTCCACACGACATTTTCATTAGCGGAGCATATGGCTTCCAGTTTTATTCCATGCAATGCATGACAAACAACATATTCCCTAAATTGAAATGAGAATATGAAAATATAGCATAAATAAACTTAATTTTATATGGTATATGTTGGAAATAGCTTATGCACCGGGGTTTTTTCTCCTTGTGCAATTCCAGATATAGGGTATAAAACTTCTTATAGAGGTGAATCCATTGATACTCTTTCGACTTAAGAGCATTTATTACGTAAAATCATCGGATTTAGACATATTGGCAGTTAGATCATAAGTAAGGCTTTGTCTAACATGTACAAGTGAAGCAAGTCTTTCACCATGCACAAACTTGTTTTCACCATTAGATCAATAAATCCAACCATTGGATCACCATTAGATTACATCACATCTCATTTGATTTAACGGTGAAACTTATTGATCCAATGGTTAAAAACAAGATTGTATGGTGAAAAACTTGTCTCACTTCAGCACCATAGACTTGGTTGGCCCATAATTAAACTAAAAGACAAACTATATGGAATATCATGTTGCATCTTATGAGCTTATATCATACTAAATGAGAATCCTATTGTTAAAACAGAAACTCATAACAGAAGAGAAAAGAAATCACAAAGTCAGCTACCCTGTTTTCCCTTATCATTCGATATCACCCCAGAGCTCAGTGTAGGAGTTGGGGTGATATCTCACTTGCTTGAGGTTAGTATTTTGAAACAGCGATATGCGCCGATCTGGCTCCCCCTATCCCCCCAAAGGGGAGAAGTCGCCGGACGCTGCTACCTTGTTTTACCCTATCGTTCGTCTGGGACCTCCCCGAGGTCCCTCCCTTCACTATGCAAATCGCAAACAATAACATACAACATTCATTCATGCAGTTCAACAAAGTGAGTGACGAATTTGGTGGTTTACTCAAAAAAATTGTAACAATTAGATCAGATAAAGTGAATTTACAGTTCGTAGACGCTTGACACCGTTACGACCGGCAGCTAAATGTCCATCATGTGCATTGCTTCCAGATAATGAAAAAATTGAAACCGGTGAACCATCATCCTGATATTAAAAATTAATAACTCAAATCAACTATCAACTATATATATTTCAGAATATAACATACAGTGTAAATTATCAAAGTAACTCAATTATCAAATTATATAACTTAATTAACCGAATTAGGATAATTTTCAACTATATATTTAACAAAATAAAACACTCGATGTAAATTATCAACCTAACTCAATTTAATTAACCAACACATGAGCAAAATTAGGCAAAATAATTAGTGTAGAAATTGAAACTAAAACAAGATTAAAATTGATAATTGATGATTAATCGATTGTTACCTTGGATGTACCGCGATGATGAAGCCAAGAGCCCCAAGCAGAAGGATAAGGTTCACCGATGATATATGGAAGATCTTTGATACCAGTTCCAGATCCACCAACAACTTCTTTAAGGAATTTGAACATTTTTTTGGATCCGCAATGAAAATTCGAATCTGATTAATGCATATAGCTATGAATGAATGTTACTGTTTGCATCGAAAATACGAATGAACGATATGTACGAAATATCGAGATCGATAATAAGAATGAATGTGCAAGTGCAACGAATGAACGAAGTGAGTTTTGGGTTTTCACGAACACTTTTTTTTTTTTTTTTGTGATTACTGAACGATATCTTCTTGCTCCGGTTGCACTGTTCCTCGACGGCGGCTGTTGGTTCGTCGGAGTTGTAGTTTTGTGTATGTTCATGCTGCTCTTGCTTCTCTTCGTTTATGTTGTTGCGGATCCACCTTCTTTGGGTCAGTTTTTTGTTTTCTGTTTGTGAAAGTGCTACTGTTTCAGCCACCACCGCCTCCCTTGCAGTGGTGGTCGGTGGTTCTGTGTCGTCGCCGGAGCTTTGTTGTTTGTTTGTTCGGGCTTGCTGTCAGTTTCGTTTGTGTTTGCAGAAGCTCTGTTATTTGTTTTTTGTTTGCAACTTTTGTTTTTGTTTTGTTGTATGTTTTTTATTTTGGAGTTCCACCCATCTACCACCATTTTTATGATGGTTTTAGAGGTGGTTGTGCCGACTAAGCAGAGGGTTTTCTGATCTCGGATCTTGAGGTTTTGTGTGGTTTAGGGGTGTTTTCGTTGGTGTGGTGGTGGTGATTAGGTGATGAGGTGGTGGTGGTGGATTTGGCGGTGTCGGCGGTTTGGTGGTCGGCGACTTAGATGGTGGTTATGGGATTTGGGATTTGGGTGATTGAGGTGATGTGGTGGTGGTTGATGCCGATGTAAATGATTTTCTTCTATACTTGATTCTCTGACCTGTTTATTCAAATCTGTTGAGATTTACAGGATTCTTTTTGAGTCGCTGAGGGGGTTTCCAAATCTGTTGAGATTTGCAGGTTTCTGGTATCTGGTTGAATTCAGCTGCATTGGTGTTAACTGTTAGTTTTCTACCGGCGTCCACCAATTTTCGACTTAAGGAGCTGCTGCTTGGATTCTGATGGGCCGAGTAATTTTGATTCGAGTTCGGAAGTTAGTGTCTAGTGGTGTCTCTAAGGGTTGAGTTGATGGTCATTGGTGTATTTCAATTGATGTTGGGTGGTTTGGGGGATGTTTGATGTACTTTTTGTTGGGTTAAAGTGCGTTAATTACTTTGCCTCTTGATGTATGTTTCAACAATTTCGTTTACTTCTTGTTTACGGAATTGTTTATTAATAAAATTTAGCCGATTCAAAAAAAAAAACGTTTGTTTGTGCAAGATATGAGTTTTGTTTGGGTTTCTGCGTGGTTTCTAACAGATCAAGCTGGATCTTCTTTAAATTTATTTATTTATTTTTAATTTAAGTTTCTGAATATTTTAATTTTGAATATTTTTTTAAAATAAAAGGACTAAACGACATGACAAAAAAAAAAGGGCCTAAGCCCAAAAAAGAAGAGAATTAAACATAAATGTTTTAACATCAGCTAGTAACAACGAGCTCAACTTAGGAGGATAACGATCATATAATCTAAGTCCCGGACCATGCTCACATCTCATATTCACAAGTGCACCCGCACAAACATTTGCTTCGCGATTAGAATGACACACCTTGATCTTCCAATCAAATGCTAAATGTTTTTTAATTTCCTGAATAAGGCGTCAACCAATAACACCCCCCCCCCCCCCCCCCTCCCTACCTATTTGAGCTATTGAGTGTATTATTAACAACACTTGAGTAAACTTGCACCTTAAGCTTTGTTGCACCAAAATTACATGCTAAACATAAGAATTCATAGACTCCTACAACTCGGCTAGATATGCATTACACCGACCCAAATTTTTTAAAAAACCATCAAACCATTGCCCGTTTGAATTTCGAAGTAAGCCACCACAACCTGCGATAACTTCACCTTGACTAGCACCGTCTGTATCCAAACACAACCACCCTTCTTTCGGACATTGCCACACAATGGAAACTTCAATCTTTTTGCTATTTGGGAACACAACATTACTCACATCAAGCTATTATATATTTTTGAACCCAAATGAAAGATTATTTATATTAATACATAAGTTGTTTTACATAAAAACTTACTTATATTAATTAATACATAAAAGCTTATTTATTTACATAAGTTGTTTTACATAAATTCAAAAATAAGTTATTTCAAACGGGCGTTGACGAAGTGTCAAAGTAAGTATAAAAATTAACGATTCCGCAGGGATTGTTCCGAATCAAACGAAAGTATTGGTTGAAATCATACGTAATTTAATTGCAATAAAGTAAAAGGGGGATTTTTCAGGATTAGGTTTCTAAGAAAATAACGGCAAGAAAATAGGGTTTCTTTCAAGATGAGAAGGAGATTGGACCTTTTCGGTTCATCTAATTACTATTGTCTTGGTATTCCTCGCGTGTTAACAAACTACGAACTTAGTTTCATGATTCGATTAAATTAAATAACTATGTCCAATGTCTTGGTACATAATCCTCTAACTTGATTATCAATCCCTAATGTCTTAGGATGACCTATAATCAATTTAGGTTTTGCCCTTTAATCCTTGAATTCTCAATTAACAAACCGATATGTCTAAAGTACGAGTTAATTGAACAATTATCCCTAGATAGATCAATTTGTTTTTAATGTCTTAGTAAACAAACAATTATAATCATCACACAATTCGCGACTTTGTATAAATCATTAAGATTAAGAGACAATTGAATGAATGCTAACTTTGTAATTCGATTAACAAATCATATGAAATACATAGTTCAAGACAATAACAATTAGAATCCCCTCGGATCCAATCAGAGAGTTTAGTTAGTCATAATTAAAGCATAAACAATAATAAGAGTGAAAGAAGTCTTTACAAGAAGGAACACTAGCTTTGGACTTGATCTCAAAAGTTGACTTTTTTCGCCGTAAAAATTCTGTAATCCTAATTGTGAAAGAAAATCTAATTTATAGACCTAAGCTGCGATCCTGCGCCCCGGCGCAGCCTTCTCCTGCGCCCTGGCGTGACAAGTCAGTAGGCACCAGTTTCTGTCCAGTATTTGCGCCCCGGCGCAGTGTAATTGATTTCTTCACTTTTCTTCTTTTCTTGAGCTTCAAGCAATCTTGTAATAATTCAATTTTCTCTTTATTTCTTGCAGAAAAACATAGTAAAACTACCTAAAAATGCTTGTTAGAGTGGTACAAAACATCGTAATGACGTGCAGTCATCACAACCCCAAAGTTGAATCTTTCCTTGTCCTCAAGGAATACCTGTATCTATCAGAAAACCTGACACTATCTCAACAGTTTAATCCACATCAGCAAAGGCAGTCAAGTCAAACATCATAATCAACACTCATAAGATCTTTCCTATTATGAATACACATGCATACTGAATACTATTAGAAAAACAAGAACCTTTTGCAAACATTGACCAAACATAATCACTTCACTCCCTCACTTTCTCTCCTGTTTTAGATGGTTAAATTCACTCAATCAACACAGTCATAGCTATTCAACCATAGGCTTGCAAACATTCTACAATCGATCGACACACAAACAAATTCACACCTTTTAGAGGACTTGAGGGTTATAACGGGGCTAAGGTTTAAGGGTGGATGTTTTTGGATGGTAAGCAGAAAAACTTGGAGTTTTCAAGATCACCTTTTCTAAACATTGAAGTTATTGTTTCTTTTTCTCCCCCCTTATTTTAGCATTGTCATACTAGAGAACTTATTTTCAAACACATTTATTCATTTTTTTTTTCTGATTTCACTATCAATCATTCATTTTTGTCTCTTTTTTTTTTTTTGAGAGGTTTATATGAGATACCTCTTTCTTTTTCATTTTTTGTTCTCTAGTACCCCACCCCAAACTTATCAAGTTGCTAATTCCAAAAGCAACCCCAAACTTATAATGAGCAATGTGCTCAAATATCAGTTAAGTGTCTGAACTCCAAGAAAATCATCTTCTTCTTCTTCTTTTTTTCAATTCTTTTGAAAAAATTTTGGGTTCAGCAAGCAATAACATTTTTTCTTTCAGCTCAAAGGGGTTAACAAAGGATTTATTATAAAAGCAAGGTGGCTTCAAAAAGGCTCAAGGTACAAACAACTTGCCTCGGTGTGATAGTTGTAACGATCAATCAAGAAGGAGAACATAAGCAAGTTCTAGAGAATTAGCTAAGCTGTGGAAACTCTCATAACAAGAAAAAATTTAAGTGTTTGGGCTCGAAATCTCACGGCTTGGCCGGATTACGAGTGGTCAATGTTTGAAAAATTTCCTCAGCTTTTCTAATAACATTCAAGCATACAATGCAGTCAACAAGAAAATCACACATTCATGTCTCAAAGACGCTAACCTAACAGACTTCGCATATTTCTGAACAAACAAATCTAAATAGTGCACAAGTTTTCCATAAGACACAAACATTCATCAAAGACAAAATAAAATTCAAGTTTAAGGAATTAAGCAAATATCGTCGAGTCACTGCTGATGAGGCGATCCGCCCTCACCTCTCTGACCATCGAGACCAAATTCTGTCTCATCAAAGAACTCCTCCGGGTGCGATACTTCATACTCATTTCTCCACCTCTCAGATTCCTGACGATGTCGGGCTGCTATCTGAGCCATCTCATAATCATGTTGCGCATCAAGCAAATATGAAGTGGCATAAGTCGGGTACATAGGACCTGGCTGAAATGCAGCTCTCCGTGCCACAACTGCCTGGTATAGACTCGACGTAGGGCTGTAGTAAGTGTGAGGCACATGACAGGCCTCGACAATTGCCAACTGGGTCATTAATGCGGCGATATCGTCTTCAATATGAAGGTGAGGCTGCATCTCTGGTTGTTGTTGATTTGGATGCACCCCACTCTCATATTGGTCGATTTCCCGCAACTCTTCATCTTCTTCTTCCTCGTGTCGTGGGTTTTCAACTTTACCAAACTTTTCAAACTGTTGCACGTTAAGTGCCCGGATAGGGTACAACTTAAGATCATTATCATACCACGGGACTTTCTTTGCTCTGCAGAGTTCTGTGATCAGGTTGCAGTGACCCAAGGAGAAGATGTTTAGTGGATTTTCAATTATTTTTTCTAAACTTGCTGAAAGGGTGTTACCAAGGTCAAAATCAGCCTTTTCAATGATCATCTTTGCTGCCAATGCGACGTCAAGCTGAATTTCAGACGAGTTAGAGCAAGCCTCAATTGATTTCACGAATAGCTCTGTCCAGGCACGAGCCACCGGTTTGAAACGTGTCATCTAAATTTTGGTGGGTTTTTGGCTATCCGCACCTTTCAACCATGAGATACCGGGCAAACTTACTGCATCTCTTACCACTCTACGTGCGGGCTCCAATTGCTCTGCCATCTTCATGGTTTCAAGGTAGAGGGGGCATGGGGTTTCATATACTTTCGTCCCCAAAAATTTGTTCAATGCAATAGGAGAGAAATCTATCTCTACTCCCCTCACTAGTGCTTTAAAGGTTCCCGATTCCCCTGCACTCTTATGCTCTGATGTGTTGGCAAAGAATTCTCTTGCCCAAGACTCGTTCCCTGGTCTATTTTCTACTTTCCTCAATATTTCATTGAATGTGACCCATTTCCTTCTTTTCAATTCCCGGTTAATTTCCGGCACAACTTTTAATAAATTTACAGCTTTTAATTCCCGGTTACTTTCCTCAACCTTTTTCTTGCACAAATTTACATCTTCTTATCTGTGCATATCTCAGAGCAGCAGTTTCAGAGACAAACCTTTTGTCATGTTGCACCGGAGGTTGTGGTGGAGGTGGTTGAGCAGCTTGTGAAGTGCCTCCCGGACCTGACTTTGAACTCCTCCGAGTTGTTCTTGATTTCTTTGCCGGTTTCTCCGCCTGAGTCGAAGAAACTTTCTTCTTCCCTCTTCCAAACATAGTGGGTTATGGCAAGGTTGTAGGTTGAGTGAGGTTTTTCGTGTGGCTTGGTTGGTAATGGGTGTGAGAATTTTTTTTCGATTTTTTTGGTGATTGGTTATGATTTTCGAGTTGGTTTTTAGTTGGAATGGTAGAATATGTTGAGTTTTTGGAGTGAGTTAAGAGTTGGGAAAGGTTTAATGGAGTTTTTGAAGGTTTTGGGTTTTTGGGTTAATGGAGGTTTTTGAGAGAAATTTGAGAAGGATTGGGTTAGAGATGAAGGATTTTGGGTTGGTTTTTGTAAAGTTTTGTGATTGGGGTTGTTGTTTATGAAGGTTTTTGGTGAAATTTGAGTTGGTAACGGAGAAATTTGAATTTTTGGTGTTGGAGGCCGTGTTTAGGGTTTAAAATTGGGGAAGAAGAAGTGAAATTCGTGATTTTGAAGATGAAGCTTCAGACCCTGCGCTCCGGCGCTCGTTTTGCCTGCAACCCGGCGCAGTTGTTTGTCGCGCCCCAGCGCAGTATATTCTCACGCCCCGGCGCAATTAAATTTCAGAAGGTCGAGACTACCTGATGTTTGCGCCCCGGCGCTGCCTTTGCCTGCGCCCTGGCGCAGTGCAATTCCATTTTTCTTTTTAATTTTTGTTCTTTTTGGCTTCCTTTGCTTAACCTGCAACCACATAACAGACATACTAATAGGAGTTAGTAAATAAAAACCTTGGGTTGCCTCCCAAGCAGCGCTCGTTTAGCGTCAATAGCTTGACGGTCCGTGACCAAAGGCCACGGGCTTGTTTAACGTCCCGATGCTTGACGTCCAATGACCCCACGGGTCATGGAGAGGTAGGACCACCAAGTTCTCCTCCTTTATAGATCTTTAGTCTCTGTCCATTCACTTTGAAAGCTTTATCTTCTTCTCCCGGTGGGAAGATTTCTATCGCCCCATGTGGAAACACCTCTTTGATGATGAAAGGACCAGACCAACGGGACTTGAGCTTTCCCGGAAATAACTTCAATCTAGAGTTGAACAACAAGACCTGTTGTCCCTTATGAAACACCTTTAACACTAGATCCTTGTCATGATATTTCTTAGTTCTAGCTTTGTAGATCACGGCGTTCTCATACGCCTTGAGTCTCCATTCTTCCAACTCATTCAGCTTCAGTAACCGCTTTTCACCTGTTAAACCTGCATTAAAATTTAAATATTTAACAGCCCAATAAGTTTTATGCTCAAGTTCAACCGGTAAATGACATGCCTTGCCATAAACTAGCTGATAAGGTGAGAACCCCAAATGAGTTTTAAAAGCGGTTTTATAAGCCCAGAGGGTGTCATCTAACTTCATGGACCAGTCCTTCCGTGATGAGGAAACTGTCTTTTCAAGAATCTGTTTCAATTGATGGTTGGACACTTCAACTTGGCCGCTTGTCTGAGGGTGATAAGGGGTAGCAACTTTATGCTTCACATTGTACTTGGCCAATAAGTTCTCTAGATACTTGTTACAAAAGTGCTTACCTCCGTCACTGATGAGAACTCTTAGTACACCGAACCTGGTAAAAATGTTTTTCTTTAAAAATTTAACTACCGTGTGGGCGTCATTAGTTGGACAAGCAATAGCTTCGACCCACTTTGTCATATAATCTACACACACCAGGATGTGGAGATTAGACTTTGAAGATGGGAAAGGTCCCATTAAGTCTATTCCCCAGCAGTCAAAAGGTTCCACTACAATCATGCTGTTGAGAGGCATCTCATTCCTCTTTGAAACATTGCCGGTCCTCTGGCAATTATCACACTGTTTGGCGAACTCCACACAATCTTTGAAAAGAGTTGGCCAAAAGAAGCCGCTTTGGAGTACCTTGGCCGCAGTCCTTGGCCCACTGTGGTGTCCACCATAAGGTGAACTGTGGCAGTGCCACATTATCTTTTGCGCTTCGTCTTCATCAACACATCTTCTCATTAGACCATCTTGGCTGACCTTGAACAAATATGGATCATCCCAAACATAGAAGTTGGCATCCCTTGTGAACTTTTGTTTTTGTTGGTATGAGAAATCTTCCGGAATCACTTTATCTACTTTATAGTTAGCCATGTCCGCATACCAAGGCCTTTTAGATACCGTAAGCAATTTTTCATCCGAAAATTCCTCATTGATGCGCTTCTCCTTTTTGGTCACCATAGGGTTGTCCAATCTTGACAGGTGGTCAGCCACCACATTTGCCACTCCTTTTTTGTCTTTAATTTCAAAATCAAACTCTTGTAGAAGGAGTACCCACCTCAAAAGTCTAGGCTTTGACTCTGGTTTTGTGAGGAGGTACCTGAGTGCTGCATGATCTGTAAACACAATCACTTTTGAACCAATTAGATATTGGCGAAATTTTTCCAATGCAAATACCACTGCGAGCAATTCTTTTTCAGTTGTTGTGTAATTCACTTGATTTTCATTCAAAACTTTGCTCGCATAGTATATGGCATGGAAAAACTTCGCATGTCGTTGGCCAAACATCGCTCCAACCGCATAATCGCTTGCATCATACATTAATTCAAATGGGAGATCCCAATTAGGTGCAACAATTATGGGCGCGGTGACCAACTTCCCTTTAATAGTCACAAAAGCATTTAGACAATCATTATCAAATTAAATTCATTCTCTTTGACAAGGTTGTTACTTAAGGGCTTTGCTATTTTAGAAAAATCTTTAATAAAGCGCCGATAGAAACCGGCATGACCCAAAAAACTTCGCACTCCTTTAACATTAACAGGAGGAGGCAAATCCTTAATAACCTCTATCTTTGCTTGATCAACCTGTATGCCCTTTGAAGAGATTTTGTAACCAAGCACAATTCCTTCTTTAACCATAAAATGACATTTTTCCCAATTTAAAACAAGATTGGTACTTATGCGTCTCTTCAATATGGCATTCAAGTTATTCAAGAAATGATCAAAAGACTTACCAAAAACAGAGAAATCATCCATAAATACCTCAATTTTGTCTTCCATCATGTCTGAGAAGATAGGCAACATACACCGCTGGAAAGTAGCCGGTGCGTTGCATAGACCGAAGGGCATCCTTCGATAGGCAAAGACCCCAAAAGGGCATGTGAATGCCGTTTTCTCTTGATCTGTCGGGTCAACAACAATCTGATTATACCCAGAATAGCCATCTAGAAAGCAATAGTAGGCCTGCCCCGCAAGCCTTTCTAACATCTGATCCATGAACGGAAGAGGGAAGTGGTCTTTCCTTGTTGCCGAATTCAACCTTCGGTAGTCAATGCACATTCTCCAACCGGTGATGGTACGAGTGGGGATTAATTCATTTTTTTCATTCCTCACAACCGTCATACCTCCCTTCTTTGGAACCACATGAACCGGACTTACCCAAGCACTATCTGAAATAGGATAAATCATACCGGCTTTAAGGAGTTTAAGGACCTCCTTTTTCACAACTTCTTGCATGGTGGGGTTGAGTCTTCTTTGGGGTTGGACCACTGGTTTATAGTCGACTTCCATTTTTATCTTATGCATACAAAATCCGGGACTAATCCCTTTTAAGTCATCAATGCTCCAACCCATGGCTTCTTTGTTATCCTGTAAGACTCGAACAAGCTTTTCCTCTTCTAGTGAACTCAACTCGCTGCTTATGATGGCCGGATGTGAAGAATCCCCTCCTAAGAACACATATTTTAGATGAGAGGGGAGTTCCTTCAATTCTGGGATGACAGTCTTTATTTCCTTTTTACCATCTTCCTCACTTTCCAAAGCAAGAACATTCTCCACGACCTTTGGTTTCGGATCCTCCTTGCACGCATCAAGATGACGGAGGCAAATTTCAATTTCTTTCTCCCATTCCTCCTTCAAATCATCTATTGAATTGACTATGACTCTTTCAAGTGGAGGGACAGGAGTCTCTTCAACAAATACATCATGAACAACTTCTTCAATCACATCAACCTTGAAACATTGAGGCTCATCATCTTTGTGCCTCATGGCTTGAAACACATTAAACATAACCTGTTCGCCGAGAGTCCTCAACATTAGTTCTCCCATCTCAACATCAATTAGTGCTCTTCCGGTAGCCAAGAAGGGTCTACCTAAGAGTAGTGGTTCTGATCCGGCGTCTTCGTCCATGTCAAGAATTACAAAATCAGCCGGGAACACAAATTCAGCCACTCTTACCAACACATCATGAAGTATGCCATAAGGATGCACAATAGATCGATCTGCTAGAGACAGTTGCATCTTCGTTGGTTTTGCCACAGCACCGGGTATTCTCTTCATCATTGACAAGGGCATTAGGTTGATGCTAGCCCCTAAATCCCTAATGTCTTAGGATGACCTATAATCAATTTAGGTTTTGCCCTTTAATCCTTGAATTCTCAATTAACAAACTGATATGTCTAAAGTACGAGTTAATTGAACTATTATCCCTAGGTTGATCAATTTGTTTCTAATGTCTTAGTAAACAAACAATTATAATCATCACACAATTCGCGACTTTGTATAAAGCATTAAGATTAAGAGACAATTGAATGAATACTAACTTCGTAATTCGATTAACAAATCATATGAAATACATAGTTCAAGACAATAAAAAATAGAATCCCCTAGGATCCAATCAGAGAGTTTAGTTACTCATAATTAAAGCATAAACAATAATAAGAGTGAAAGAAGTCATTACAAGAAGGAACACTAGCTCTGGACTAGATCTCAAAAGTTGTCTTTTTTCGCCGTAAAAATTATGTAATCCTAATTATGAAAGAAAATCAAATTTATAGACCTAAGCTACGATCCTGCGCCCCGGCGTAGCCTTCTCCTACGCCCCGACGCAGTTGTTTCTTGCGCCCCGGTGCAGTTGTTCCTTGCGCCCTGGCGTGACAAGTCAGTAGGTGATAACTCATATTTTGTGAGTATAATTAGGCCCTTGACACTTGATTTATTGCCTGCTAATACGGTTTGTATTCAATGTTTAGGTTTATTTTAATGCTTTTATGAGTCTAGTATGTATTTAGGAATAAAATGTAAATTCATCATGAAAAGAGTAGTTCTGGTGTCATCTGGTGTCAAGACAGACCACTGAGCCATCTAAAAGGTCCAAGTGCCACCGCAGAGAGATAATCAGAGTCAAGACTATCAGTCCGTACAACTATGAATGGCGGCTAGTCAGTCAAGTCAGCAAATGCCGCCACGTCAGAAGAAGATGATGAAATTGAGCGCTAACGCGAGGAAAGACAGCTGCCAGATTTCCTATGTGCAATTGTACTATCATCGTACTAATCATTTGAGGGGAATATGCTTTATTCTTTTGGGCTGTCTTATCGTCAATAGGGAAGGCCCAGGATCCAAGACAAGTGCTATAAAAGGGAGCCTTAAACCCTAAAGTTAGAGAGCTCAGCCGTTTTGAAAGAACAAGAGAAAAACTGAAGTGTGCCGCCGCTGCTTACTGATTACCGGAGTCGTGACTGCTGCCGATACTGGAGTTTGAGACATCTTCTCTAGTGCCGTCACGATTATAGGTTTACCTTTAGAATTCATTTTAATGTGTAAGCTTATTATTCTGGTTGTTATGGTTTCTAAGCTCACCATGAGCTAAACTCTTGATGTTGAAATTATGTGAAGTTTAATGAAGGTTTAATATTATTCATGTGATGTGATTTGTGTATGTTATTCTTTTGAGTAAAATGTCAAATACCCCCCTGCAATTTCAAAGTTCGTCAAATACCCCCCTGCAATTTCGAAATAGGCAAATACCCCCTTGCAATTGTAAAACGTCAATCAAATACCCCCTTATTTAATAATAAATTGTCGTTGATCGAACTCGAGCCGAGATATTTCAATTTTCCGAGCTGCAGATTACATAAAGAAGCCACCATCTCGTTGATCGCAGTTAAATGTTTCTATTAACCGGCATAGAAGGTATAGATTTCAATTTTCCGAGCTGCAGATTACGTAAAGAAGCCACCATCGCGTTGATCGAACTCGAGCCGAGAGATTTACTCAGCGACTGAGCCATCGGAGACATCGACGGTGACTCCAGTGGAGTGGTCGAAACAGGAGAAGACATGACCGGTAAGGGTAACGTCATTTCGAGGGGGGTATTTGATTGACATTTTACAATTGCATGGGGGTATTTGCCTATTTTGAAATTGCAGGGGGGTATTTGACGAATTTTGAAATTGCAGGGGGGTATTTGGCATTTCACTCTAATCTTTTAGTTCATTTGATATTTTGTCATATATTTGCATCTAGGCTTGATCATCTTAGATCTGAATACAAGTTTATTGTTAAGAAACATCTAATAATAAATGGACTTAATGAACTAATGTGGTTAAGTGAGGTATAGACATATATTCTCTTCTTAGACTTAGACATAAGCTAAGGCCATAGTAAGAACACAACCACGGATATATGAACTGTAATGAAGTAAGTTCGACCTAGACATAGGATTCGTCTTATCACACATTGCATAATTTAACGTTGTAGACATACACCCTACAAATTCAAAGGCACCGACAAACATTGCATAATTTAAGAGTGGTAGTCTGTTTATTTTCCACAGAAGAAAATCATAAAGCTGAGCATCTTGTATCCTGATGGCCCGTCTATCAGTTTGTCAATGTTGGGCAAAGGATAGGGATCCTTTGG
Source organism: Trifolium repens (assembly GCA_030408175.1). NCBI lineage: Eukaryota > Viridiplantae > Streptophyta > Magnoliopsida > Fabales > Fabaceae > Trifolium > Trifolium repens. Next base: position 42,871,076 of record CP125838.1, read on the forward strand.
GCATGCTTTGTTCAGGTCTGTGAAATCCACGCACATTCTCCATTTTTCGTTCGCCTTCTTCACCATTACGACATTTGCTAGCCACGATGGGTACTTGACCTCTTCTACGAACCCTGCTTCCTTCAACTTTGTTACTTCTTCAATGATGGCTGCTCTTCTTTCTTCGCCGACTTTCCTCTTCTTTTGTGAGACGGGTTTTGTCTCGAGGGAGATGGATAGTTTGTGTGTGATGATCGTCTCATCTATTCCTGGCATGTCTGAGGGACGCCAGACGAATAGATCTATGTTTCTCTTTAGTGTCGCTAGGATTTTTTCTCTCTCTTCTTGCTGCAGGGATGTGCCCATGTTGGTCGTTTGGTGTGCTTCTTTGCCAATTTGGACCTTCTCTAATTCCTCAATGAGGCTTACTCATCTGTCTTGAAATTCTTCCCTTGGGTCCAGGTCCAGGGGGCTGATCATATTGACACCGCCTTTTTTAGGAACAGGGCGAGTCGATTCTGGGGCGTTGAAGGCTCTGTGCGTTATTTTCAGACTTGACTCATAACAACGCCTCGCTAGTGCTTGGTCTCCCTTTATAGTTCCTACTCTTCCATCCTCTAATGAATATTTTATAGATAGATACAGCGTTGACATGGCTGCCTCTAGAGTATTGAAAGCTGTTCTTCCAATGACGATGTTGTACGATGTGAAGGGGGTCTTAACCACCAAGTATCACACTTTAATGGTCTTGGCTTGGTCCTTGTCTCAAAAAGTTGTAAGCAATGTGGTGTAGCCCATGACTTCTACCTGCGAAGCCTACTAGCGTGCCGTTGTAAGGCAATAAATGCTCGTTGGATAGTTGCATGGCTTTGAAGGCTTCCCAGTACATTATGTTTGTTGAACTTCCTGAATCGATAAGCACTCTCTTCAGTCTGTCAATGTTGGGCAAAGGATAGGGATCCTTTGGGCATGCTTTGTTCAGGTCTGTGAAATCCACGCACATTCTCCATTTTCCGTTCGCCTTCTTCACCATTACGACATTTGCTAGCCAAGATGGGTACTTGATCTGTTCTATGAACCCTGCTTCCTTCAACTTTGTTACTTCTTCAATGATGGCTGCTCTTCTTTCTTCGCCGACTTTCCTCTTCTTTTGTGAGACGGACTTTGTCTCGGGGGAGATGGATATTTTGTGTGTGATGATCGTCTCATCTATTCCTGGCATGTCTGAGGGACGCCAGACGAATAGATCTATGTTTCTCTTTAGTGTCGCCGGGATCTTTTCTCTCTCTTCTGGCTGCAGGCATGTGCCCATGTTGGTCGTTTGGGTGTGCTTCTTTGCCAATTCGGACCTTCTCTAATTCCTCAATGGGGCTTACTCATCTGTCTTGAAATTCTTCCCTTGGGTCCAGGTCCAGGGGGCTGATCATATTGACACCGCCTTTTTTAGGAACAGGGCGAGTCGATTCTGGGGCGTTGAAGGCTCTGTGCGTTATTTTCAGACTTGACTCATAACAATGCCTCGCTAGTGCTTGGTCTCCCTTTATAGTTCCTACTCTTCCATCCTCTAATGAATATTTTATAGATAGATACAACGTTGACATGGCTGCCTCTAGAGTATTGAAAGCTGGTGTTCCAATGATGATGTTGTACGATGTGAAGGGGGTCTTAACCACCAAGTATCGCACTTTAATGGTCTTGGCTTGGTCCTTGTCTCCAAAAGTTGTAAGCAATGTGGTGTAGCCCATGACTTCTACCTGCGAAGCCTACTAGTGTTCCGTTGTAAGGCAATAAATGCTCGTTGGATAGTTGCATGGCTTTGAAGGCTTCCCAGTACATTATGTTTGTTGAACTTCCTGAATCGATAAGCACTCTCTTCAGTCTGTCAATGTTGGGCAAAGGATAGGGATCCTTTGGGCATGCTTTGTTCAGGTCTGTGAAATCCACGCACATTCTCCATTTTCCGTTCGCCTTCTTCACCATTACGACATTTGCTAGCCACGATGGGTACTTGATCTCTTCTACGAACCCTGCTTCCTTCAACTTTGTTACTTCTTCAATGATGGCTGCTCTTCTTTCTTCGCTGACTTTCCTCTTCTTTTGTGAGACGAGTTTTGTCTCGAGGGAGATGGATAGTTTGTGTGTGATGATCGTCTCATCTATTCCTGGCATGTCTGAGGGACGCCAGACGAATAGATCTATGTTTCTCTTTAGTGTCGCCGAATCTTTTCTCTCTCTTCTGGCTGCAGGGATGTGCCCATGTTGGTCGTTTGGTGTGCTTCTTTGCCAATTTGGACCTTCTTTAATTCCTCAATGAGGCTTACTCATCTGTCTTGAAATTCTTCCCTTGGGTCCAAGTCCAGGGGGCTGATCATATTGACACCGCCTTTTTTAGGAACAGGGCGAGTCGATTCTGGGGCGTTGAAGGCTCTGTGCGTTATTTTCAGACTTGACTCATAACAACGCCTCGCTAGTGCTTGGTCTCCCTTTATAGTTCATACTCTTCCATCCTCTAATGAATATTTTATAGATAGATACAACGTTGACATGGCTGCCTCTAGAGTATTGAAAGCTGTTCTTCCAATGATGATGTTGTACGATGTGAAGGGGGTCTTAACCACCAAGTATCACACTTTAATGGTCTTGGCTTGGTCCTTGTCTCCAAAAGTTGTAAGCAATGTGGTGTAGCCCATGACTTCTACCTATGAAGCCTACTAGCGTGTCGTTGTAAGGCAATAAATGCTCGTTGGATAGTTGCATGGCTTTGAAGGCTTCCCAGTACATTATGTCTGCAGAACTTCCTGAATCGATAAGCACTCTCTTCAGTCTGTCAATGTTGGGCAAAGGATAGGGATCCTTTGGGCATGCTTTGTTCAGGTCTGTGAAATCCACACACATTCTCCATTTTCCGCTCGCCTTCTTCACCATTACGACATTTGCTAGCCAAGATGGGTACTTGATCTCTTCTATGAACCCTGCTTCCTTCAACTTTGCTACTTCTTCAATGATGGCTGCTCTTCTTTCTTCGCCGACTTTCCTTTTTTTTTGTGAGACGGGCTTTGTCTCGGGGGAGATGGATAGTTTGTGTGTGATGATCGTCTCATCTATTCCTGGCATGTCTGAGGGACGCCAGACGAATAGATCTATGTTTCTCTTTAGTGTCGCCAGGATCTTTTCTCTCTCTTCTGGCTGCAGAGATGTGCCCATGTTGGTCGTTTAGTGTGCTTCTTTGCCAATTTGGACCTTCTCTAATTCCTCGATGGGGCTTACTCATCTGTCTTGAAAGTCTTCCCTTGGGTCCAGGTCCAGGGGGCTGATCATATTGACACCGCCTTTTTTAGGAACAGGGCGAGTCGATTCTGGGGCGTTGAAGACTCTGTGCGTCATTTTCAGACTTGACTCATAACAACGCCTCGCTAGTGCTTGGTCTCCCTTTATAGTTCCTACTCTTCCATCCTCTAATGAATATTTTATAGATAGATACAACGTTGACATGGCTGCCTCTAGATTATTGAAAGCTGGCCTTCCAATGATGATGTTGTACGATGTGAAGGGGGTCTTAACCACCAAGTATCGCACTTTAATGGTCTTGGCTTGATCCTTGTCTCCAAAAGTTGTAAGCTATGTGGTGTAGCCCATGACTTCTACCTGCGAAGCCTACTAGCATGCCGTTGTAAGGCAATAAATGCTCGTTGGATAGTTGCATGGCTTTGAAGGCTTCCTAGTACATTATGTTTGCTGAACTTCCTGAATAGATAAGCACTCTCTTCACATCGCAATTCAGGATTTGGACTTAGATCACTAAAGGGTCGTCGTCATGTGGCATGACTTCCCTTTTATCTTCTTTGGTGAAGGATAGGTCCGGGGTGGATGAGATAGACGTGTGCCCCACAAACTTCGCTTCAAAGTCTGTTCGCCTTACATAATGTTTGCGGGCGTTACTTGATTCGCCTCCTCCAGCGAAACCTCCAGCAATAGTATTGACTGCTATTCTCACCTTTTCTCCTTCTGGGTTTTCTCGTTTGTCCCTTTGTGGGTTTCTTCGTACTTTTGGGATTTCGACTTTTCCATTGGCGGCGTCATCCAGAAACTTCCTTAGATGGCCATTCTTTATCAATTCTTCGATGAGATCTCGTAGCCTAAAGCATTTCTCTGTGTCATGTCGCTTGCACCTGTGATATGCGTTTCATGCATTCGTGTTTTGCCCTAATTGGTACTCTTTTCCTCTCGGAGGGCGCAATCTGGTGAGTCATGTTTCCAGAATTTCGTCCAGAATATAGACTCTTGCTCTGTTCAAGGGGGTGTATTCTTTTTCTAGGAATCTGCCCATGTCTCGCCTCACTTGCTGGTGATATGGTTTCCTTTAGGGCCCATGCCCTCTGTGATCTGGTTGACGTCGTCTTTGTTGATAAAACTCCAGGGCCCTGTTACCCTTGTTAATTGGCTCTCTTTCTCTCGCGTCTCTTGATCTTTTCTCGGCGTTACTTTCTTCGCCCTTGATGTAACATTCCGCCCTCTTGATAATTTCCTGCATCGAGCTTGCTGGCTTTTGTGTTAGAGATTCGTTGAAATGACCGGCTTTTAGACCGTTATGGAATGCTGCTACGAACATCTCTTGGTTAGGATTAGATACTTTGATGGTTGCTTCACAGAATCTGGCCAAGTATTCACGCAGAGTCTCAGCGTGGTTCTGGCGAGTAGTGAAGAGGCTGGTGGCGGTGACCTTGATATGTTTTGACCCTGAGAGTTGTTGGATGAATTTACGCTGGAAATCTGTCCAACTTTCTATGGAGTTTTTTGGTAAATTCATGTACCATCTCAAAACCGCTTCTTTCAGGGTGCCTAATAGTAATTTGCACTTCAGATGGTCGGCGACGCCTATGATAGCAGTTTGCGTTCCAACTGCCATTAGGTGCTCCGAGGGGTCAGTTTTTCCATCAAACGATGAAAGGTGCAGTGTTTTGAAGTTTTCTGGGACTCTGGCGTCCCATAAGGCTTGTGCTAAGGGTTGAGAATCGTTGATTTCGTACTCGTCATTATCGTTTCCTTTGTCGGCCTTTTCCTGATCCATGGCCGTTACCTTCGCCTGAAGCCGCCTCAGTTCGTTGACGGCATCCGTTAAGGTCATGTTGGGGCCTGAACCAGTATTTTGTTAAAGTACAAAAGCAAGTATTTTGCATATATCGTATCCACAGGGACTAGTGCGATATTATAAACTGTTCGACAATTTCCATGATTTTAAGTAATGGTTTTAATAGTGATTTTTGTTACGAACTTTACTAACATAAAAGTGCGATAAAATTACGGTTAAATATCAAAGGAATTAGTTTGTCGGGATTAGACTTTATTGATCCATTCGTATGTATTATCTTGACTACGTATATATCTGTTCAAGTTATCAATCAAAATTACCACGTATTGCTAATCGAACGTTTCCGTGTCCAGAAACGACGAGGGATCTATTATATCTATCAACCTCCAATGTCTCGGATGATTAATCGATATAATAGCATTAAGCTTCGACACTTCAAGTGATTATCAAACCCCAAATCTATATCTAGAATTTATGGTTCAATAAGTGATTATCATAGATCTTAGATTTAAAGAACATATGTCTATATCATTCAAATCATCAAAATAACATTTAAAGCCAAGATAATCACAAATTTTGATTGAATACTAAAACATATATATAACCTTAATCAAGATGAATACATAGTCATGAAACAACTACATCTAATCCCAACAAAGAGGAGTTTAGCCACACATGGCCATGATTAACTTACAAAGATGAAGAGAAGAGAGGTGAATGAACATAAGACTTGATTTCTCAAGTTTTGATGGATCCACCTTCAAAAACTACCAAGAACTTAAACCTAGTTATATCTTTGTATTATCTCTCTTCAACAAAAGCAAGATACCAAAAATTATGTTTCTGAGATCTATTTATACTATTTCAGTAATTACATGTTCGCTTGGCGAATATACGGTTGCTGAGCTACCATTAAAACTTCAAAGGTGGGTTTGTTGACAAGTGGCACTTAAACCGCCAAACTCAGCAATGGTCGCTAACCTTCGCTACAGCTCGCTTAGCGAGCATGCTCGCTAATGGTCGCCAATTAGCCATTCTTGTCTGTGTTGTGCTCGCTAGTTGTCGCTAGTTGCTCGCTGAGCGAACAGTTCAAAGCCAAAATTCCATTTTCTTTGCTCAGAAACCTGTCAAAAATGATTAGAATAGTGTTTAATAGACAAAATATGATTACTAAAGGTATTTACAACATCAGGGACTTTTTATATAGATTTCTTGCAAAATAAGTAACTAAGTGCCGTGTTTCACAATGAAAATTAACTAAATTTTGGCACTTATCAACTCTCCCCAACTTAGGACTTTGTTTGTCCTCAAACAAAAGGTAGAAAAATATGAACAAGCTCAGAATGTACAATCGAAACTACAGGTTTGCAATCAATCAAAGTTTGAAAATTTTTCTTCTTCTAGTAAAAGCAAAGTAGTGCCAACTCAAAACTAATCCTCAAAGTATTCAGAGAAACAAACCATGATCATGAAATAGTTGCTATGCCTAAGCAAAATTCTCAGCATTCTTATCAAACAATTAAGATTCAAGTGTTATCACAAATTTCTCACAAAGTATCACTCAAGGGTAAGTGTTTCACTCAATCCAAGTAATGCGCATGCAACAATTCAATTCAAACAGTCATCCAAGCAATATCACACAATATACTATCAGTCATGGATCACTAAGGACTTTATCAAGCTTGTAACGGGGCTGGGCTACAAAGAATAATTGTTTTTCTATGGATTCAAATGAGCCTCAAGGATAGGAGAGCATAAATCTTGATTATTCACATTACAAAAATACTCACTCTCTTTTAATTTCCCAAAACTTTTTCTTTCTTCAAGGTGATTCTTTTTGTTCCGACACTTATTCACAAAATCTCTTTGATTATTTTCTTTTTCTTTTGAATTTCAAGTGTGTCGGACACAACTTCTTATCTTTTCAAATATTTTATTTTCTAACTACTTTTCCTCCATCTTTATTTATTTTTCTTTTCAACCTACTTCTCCCCAACTTGAATCTTGACATAACCCTTACTAAAACATAATTGCTCTCCTACCCTAAGACAAGGGTAGAGTAATTGTTTTATCTTTTCTTTTGGTTCCAGGGTTTATAAAACAAACAAAATTTAAAATTTATCAGGCTCAAAAGGGGACACAAAAGATCACTATCTCACAGGGTAGGTTATATTTGGCCAAGTAGTTATCACTCACAAAGAAACAGGGCCTTGATCATATCCACAACATCAAGCACATTGGTAATAGCAAGATTAAATTAAAATTAAATGCGCATACACAATTACTGGCTCTCAAATATATATGTAAACAATGGAAAGTTCACACATCCTCACCCGGCTTAGATTGGATAACACAAGTTCTATCATGTTCAACAAAAATGATGAGAATCATCTTAGGACAAACAACACAATTCAAGATCATGTTAAGTTCCTAAGCATACTTAAAACATTAATCAAAAGTTGACACAAACTCTACAAAACGAAATACCATGCTTGATCATTGATTCATCACAAACCTATCTTTCGGATCATCTAAAGTATGTGAGCTTGTTTTCAAAAAGTTATTTAAAATATTCACAAACTATCTACTAACTTCTAAATAAAATAAAATACTAAGCACCATTAGATTTCATAAACTTAATTAAACATAACATTCCACATGTTCAAACTACATGCTCAAAACACATATTTAAACAAGATACCATTCAGCAAAAGGACAAAAGGAAACATCAGTTCCATATTGTTCACAAAATAACAAAACTATTAAAACATAAACTAATTAAACATATAAGAAGTAAATGATTGAAAGCTTCTTAAATATCACTCAGTTTTGGTGAGCTTTTCAGTCATCTACGTGTCTGCTCAGTCAGACGCATGATCTTCATTTCCTTCATCCATGGAAGCATCTGAACCAGCTTCTTCTTCTTCATTTCCTGCTTCAGCATCATCAACATTATTAACACCATCCCCTCCGGAAAAATTAGGCCTGACCCCAGGCCAATTAACATGAGTGAGGAACTCCGAAGGTGGCATCACTGGCTGCCCTTGCTGGGACCTGTAAATAGACTCATGGACCGCTGTCATGGCCCTGAAATTAGCATCATTTTGGTTACACATATAATCATAAAAAGTGCCAAAGTTAGGAACTGGGGCAGAAGGTCCTGCGGAAGATGGTCCATTTCTTTTCCTTGGCTTTATCTTGCAATACCTCACCACATATTCATCATTAATGAGTGGAGGTTCCTCATTACCTAACCGTGGAATAGTGAGCCTATTAGCCACACAAAGTCCCATAACCAAACAAGGAAAACCTAAAGGGCTGTTGTATTTGACTTTTGTGGATTTCAATGCTCTGTTTGTGTGACCACTTAAAACAATCTCCTTCATCCACAAAGAAATTATCCCAGCTACATCAATAGGAAGGCCTTGACACATATAGTGAATGAGGCCGAAAGTATTCATGGGAGCATCAGAAGTGTGGGTGTTAGGCTGGATATTGAATAGGATAAGGAGAAAGAGCAGCTGGGCAAAGCGAGTCATCTCAAACCGAAAGGCTCTCAAAGGGGCTTGGGTCGTGCTGTACTCAAAGTCACAATCTGGGCTAAGGAGTGTATCACGGATAGCAGCGTAATCCCAGTTCCCTCTGGCTTTGTTCTTTTGGTAATCACACAACTCTTCATTTGCAGGCATAGTGAACTGTGTTCTGAGGTAATCTTGGATGGCATTGCGGTCAAAACGAATTGGGCGATTGCGAATAGTGGTAGTGAAGGTGAATGGTTCATCATCAGCGGGGTATGCATTTGCATAAAATTCTCTCACAATGGAAGGGTTGTATTTCTTTGGTGGATTGATCAACTTATCCCAACCATACTTATCAACTATCTCCGCAAACTTCTCAAATGTTCCCTCTGGATCAATGTTAAATTGCCTCTCACTCAATATCTTGCGTTTTTCCAACACTTGGTACCTCTCAAATTGCACCGGGCCCTTGAATTTAGTATCATCAAATTCTTGTGACCCTTGTGAGGAACCAACTACCTTCTTTTGTTTCTTGCTTGCACTGCTAGAGGGTCTCTTGGGTGCCATTCCTGAAAATAAACTCAAATCAAAGTAAATAACAAGCTTTATCCCAAACATGAATTGACACTTGAAAATGCAAGATATTACATGTTTAACATAATTGAATCACTACTTGCACTTAGGGAAAATAGCCCTTAACATAAATCCACAATTCCACAATCTACAAAGTCAAGTTCATGCACATCACAAAATCACAAATAAAATTCAAACTTTTGTACGCTTCAAACAGTTACATGTTACAACACTAGCAACCAAGTTTTCAACATGGTGGTTCTTAAACGAGCAGCACAAAATCACACTGACACATAAATAATCCTAATATGCATTCTGTTAGAATCAATTTCTATATCAGATGTACACAATAATCTCTGCTAGAATCAAAGTAATGCTTTAAAAATTTCTCTCTCACATTCATACCCTAACATGCATGCTCTTTCTAAAGGAAAAAAATTACTGAAGCAATAATTGATTTTGACCCATCAAAAGAAAAGAAGAACATACAGTTTTGAGATTCTTAAGAAAAATAACAATGGGTACCTCTCTTCCTTGAAATCAAAAACATGGAATGTGAATGAGAAAATTAAAATTAGAAGCAAAGAAAAAGTACCTGAAGATATAGATGAGATGAACAATCAATTTGTGGTGTGGGTTGTTTGAATTAGTGAAAGAGAAGAAGTTTCGGTGAAGAGTGGGAGTGGGTAGTTTTTACCATGAAGAAGAGATGAAAAGGAAGATGAAATTTCAATTTTTTAGTGTTTTGACAGCCAAACCCGTGTTTTTGTGGTAATTGGGGGTAAGTGGGATAAGTTCTGGACAGCTGTCAGTTAGGATTAAAAGTGCAGGTTTCGCACTGGTCGCTTAGCGACCAAAGTTCTCGCTTAGCGAGTGCTACCAGAAAAAAATTTCTGCAATTTTCTTTTTCACAGCTTGTCCAAAATTCATCCGAACTTTTCAAAGACTAAAAATGGTTAAATAAAAACAGAATACTTGCAAAATTGGGTTGCCTCCCAACAAGCGCTTGTTTAACGTCATTAGCTCGACGCCTTTCTTTGATTTCATGGTTCGGAAAGTGGGATTTTAGTAGTGAGACGATCAAACTCACAACCAAAATAAAGCTTCAATCTTTGACCATTCACAGTCCATGTATCCTTGGTAGCTGGATCTTCCAAAACCACTGCACCATATGGTTTAACTTCATGAATCTTAAAAGGGCCGGACCACTTGGATTTCAACTTTCTGGGAAATAACTTCAACCTTGAATTAAACAACAAAACCATTTGTCCCGGCCTAAAATCTTTGTTGAGAATCCGCTTATCATGATACGCCTTGACCTTCTCTTTGTAAAGCTTAGAAGATTCATATGCTTGGCCCCGCATTTCCTCTAATTCTTGCATCTGAATTTTTATTTTCTCTCCGGCTTGATTTTGATCAAAATTCAAAAATTTCAAAGCCCAATAGGCTTTATGCTCAAGTTCCACCGGAAGATGACAAGACTTTCCATAAACCATCTGAAATGGTGTGAGACCTATCAGTGATTTGAAAGCTGTCCGATATGCCCACAATGCTTCATCTAACTTCATGGACCAATCTTTTCTTGATGCGGACACAGTCTTTTCTAAGATTTTCTTTATCTCCCGATTCGAAACCTCAGGTTGTCCATTGGTCTGTGGGTGATATGGTGATGCCACTTTGTGCTTGACTCCATAGTGCTCAAGTGCTTTTGCTAACTGTGAATTGCAAAAAATGCGTTCCTCCATCACTTATAAGCACACGAGGAGTTCCAAAACGAGTGAAAATATTCTTTTTCAGAAATTTGACCACCGTCTTGCCATTGGCTTTTGTTGATGCAATTGCCTCCACCCACTTGGATACATAATCTACTGCCACAAGGATGTATTCATTGGAAAATGATGAGGGGAAGGGCCCAACAAAATCAATGCCCCAACAATCGAAAACTTCTACCACATGTATGTTTTGAAGAGGCATCTCGTTGCGCCTAGAAATTCCCCCTGTTCTTTGACATTTATCACACCTTTGAGTGTATTCATATGTATCTTTGAACAAAGTCGGCCAAAAGAACCCCGACTGTAAAACTTTTGCAGCAGTCCTTTCCCCATTGTAGTGACCACCATAAGGTGAATTATGACAATGCCACATTATGCTCGTGGCCTCTTCTCTAGTAACACATCTTCTCAAGAGATTATCAGCTCCAATCTTGAATAAGTAAGGATCATCCCAAACATATTGATTAGCTTCACGGAGGAACTTCTTTTTCTGATGCAAATTAAAATCATTTGGTATTAATCCAGATGCTTTATAATTAGCCATGTCGGCGAACCATGGCCTCTCTTGAACCATAAGTAACTTTTCATTAGGAAACTCTTCAAGGACCTCACGTTCATGTTTGGTCACCTCAGTGTTCACAAGTCTTGATAAATGATCAGCTACCAGATTCTCCGTTCCTTTTTTGTCTTTGATTTGTAAATCAAATTCTTGCAATAAAAGCATCCATCTAATGAGCCTTGGCTTGGAATCGTACTTTGTGATCAAGTACTTAATAGCTGCATGGTCAGTATACACCACAATCTTTGAACCAATTAAATTAGAACGAAATTTTTCAAGTGCATACACTATTGCAAGCAATTCTTTTTCAGTTGTTGCATAGTTGATTTGTGCATCATTCAACACTTTGCTTGCATAATGTATAGCATGAAAATTTTTGTTCTTTCTTTGCCCGAGAACTGCACCAACTGCATAATCACTAGCATCACACATTAATTCAAATTCAAGTGTCCAATCTGGTTCTATGATTATGGGTGCAGTTACCAATTGTTTTTTCAATTCTTCAAAAGCAAGTAAACAGGCATTATCAAAATTAAAAGACTTATCTTTGTTAAGCAGGTTGCTTAACGGTTTTGCAATTTTGGAGAAGTCTTTGATAAATCGCCTGTAGAATCCAGCATGACCAAGAAAACTTCTGATGCCTTTGACATTAACTGGAGGTGGAAGCTTTTCAATAACATCTACCTTTGCTTTGTCAGCTTCAATACCTCTGGAAGAAATCTTGTGGCCTAGAACAATGCCTTCGGTCACCATGAAGTGACATTTCTCCCAATTCAGAACCAGATTAGTCTCAACACACCGCTTCAGTACGGTGTCCAGATTATTCACACAATGAGCAAATGATGGACCAAACACCGAGAAGTCGTCCATGAACACTTCAATGCATTTTTCTATCAAATCAGAAAATATAGCTTGCATACACCGCTGAAATGTTGCTGGAGCGTTACACAATCCGAAAGGCATCCGTCTATAAGTAAAGACACCGAAGGGACAAGTAAAGGCAGTCTTCTCATGGTCTTCAGGATTGACAGTGATCTGATTGTACCCCGAATAACCATCTAAGAAGCAATAAAACTCTTGACCGGACAACCTTTCAAGCATTTGATCCATGAAGGGCAATGGAAAGTGATCTTTTCTGGTGGCTTTATTGAGTCTTCGATAATCAATACACATCCTCCACCCCGTAACTGTTCTTGACGGAATCAACTCATTCTTGTCGTTTGTGATCACCGTCATCCCTCCTTTCTTTGGAACTACCTGGACTGGACTCACCCAGGTACTGTCTGAAATTGGATAAATCATGCCAGCTTCAAGCAACTTTACAACTTCTTTCCTCACAACCTCTTTCATTGTCGGATTCAAACGACGTTGAGGCTGCGCCACAGGCTTGTAGTCATCTTCCATCATGATGTTATGCATACAATAAGATGGACTAATACCTTTCAAGTCGGATAACGTCCATCCTATCGCTTCCTTGTTTTCTTTTAACACTTGAATTAAACTTTTCTCTTCATTCATTGACAATGAGCTGCTGATTATTACCGGCTTGCTATCACCCTCTTCAAGAAAAACATACTTAAGATGTGAAGGTAATGTTTTTAGTTCAAGCTTCACTTTGACCGGCTCAGATTCACCTTTCAACTCTTCTATTTTTGCTTCAAGAGGAGACATCTCTTCTAAAGCATCCAGCTCTTTCAAACATTCTTCAATTTCTTTTTCTTTGTCAGAGTCAAGTTCTTCAAATGCATCGGTTAATGCTTGTTCAAGAGATGAAGGGCTATGAGCTTGCTTTCTTACATCTAGAATGGCTTCCTCTGTGGCATCTAATTTGAAACATGAATCTTTCTCTTTGGAATGTTTCATAGCTTCCCACAAATTGAAGCTAACCTCCTCATCTTGAACACGAACTTTCATTATTCCATCATCAATATCGATCATCATCCGTGCTGTTTTCATAAAACCTCTTCCCAGGATCAATGGAACATCATCATCTTCTTCAATATCCATAACCACGAAGTCTATCGGAACCATGAATTTGTCGACCTTGACCAGAACATCTTCAGCTATTCCCGAGGGGTGGGTAATGGATTTGTCAGCCAGTTGCAATGTCATCCTGGTAAGTGTGATGTCAAGACCACCAATTCTTTCTACAACAAATAGAGGAATAAGATTGATGCTTGACCCCAGATCAATGAGAGCTTTTCCAACAATTACATTGCCAATAGTAACTGGCAAAGTGACTCGTCCAGGATCTTTTTCTTTTGTTGGAAGAGTACGTTGAATGATAGCACTGCAGCTTGCATCTAACTGAATAACCTCATCATCATTGTATTTTCTCTTCTTGGTTAAAATCTCCTTCATGAATTTGGCATATGTAGGCATCTGTTCTAAAGCTTCTGCAAAAGGAATGTTGATTTGTAATCTCTTGAAGATATCTAGAAACCGTGCATATTGCCTTTCCTTGTCTTTCTTTGATTGAGCATGTGGATATGGCAAGTGTTGAACCGGAGGACTCTTCTGAATGCCTTTCTCATCTCTTACTTTCTGATTTTTAGTCTTCCTCTCATCACTCACATCTCCCTCAATCTCTTCATCATTTTTTTGAATTTTTTTATTTTTCTGATTTTTTTTATTTTCAACTAATTCTCCCTCATTATTCTTTTCTACTGCCTCATTCTCACTTTCTTCAATATCTTCCTTTTGTTTTTCTCTCGCCTCAACAACAGTCTCTTCAGTTCTCAGGTTATCACCTATGCCTTTACCTATCTCCTTTCCACTCCTGGTTGTGATGGACTTGCATTGTTCTTTTGGATTAGGTTCAGTGTTGGCAGTGAAGGATCCTCCTTGATTATTGTTGCTACTTACTTGCTTTGCTATCTGACTTATCTGAGTTTCCAAGTTTCGCAACACTGCATCATTGCCCCTTTGGTACACTTGGGTTTCTTGTTGAAATTTTTGCTGCTGTTGATTATGTTGTATTTGCATCTCCATAAACTTACTCATTGTTTCCTCCAAATTTAAACTTTGATTCTTTTGTGATGATGGTTGTGGCTGGTTGAAACTTTCATACTGTCTCTGCCTATTTGACGTTCCAGCTTCCTGTCTCCAACCTTGACCATAATTTGCATTTCCTCTTTGATAGCCAGTATTATTTTGATACTGACCTTGTCTTGGTTGGTTGCCTATGAAATTTACTTCTTCATTTGTTGGAGGACAATGACCAGTTGGATGGTCTCCGGTACATAGCTCACAGAATGCAACTTGCTTGGCTTTACTTGGCTCTTCCTGTAAACTTATAAATTTTGACATTTGCTTTGACAATTGTTCAACAGTGTTGGTAAGGAGTTTGTTTTGAGCCAATAAAGCATCTGAAGTATCCAGTTCAAGAACTCCAGGCTTCCTTTGTGATGGATTTCTGTTGTAATCACCTTGACGATCACTAAGTGCCATTTTTTCAATTATTGCTGTAGCATCTGCAGCACTTAGAGATAGCAACGAACCACCAGCTGTGGCATCTAACAAGAGCTTCGTTTGTTGAAGATGTCCATTTCGGAAGATATGGATTTGAGTGAGTTCATCAAACCCGTGATTAGGACATTTCCGTAACATGGACTTGTATCGTTCCCAAGCTTCATTGAGTGTTTCATTTGATCCTTGAGAGAACACTGCAATGCTTGTTTTAGCTTCCATGAACTTGTGGTGCGGAAAGAACCTTTCAAGAAACTTCTCTTCAAGAGTGTTCCAATTAGTCATGACTGGTGTTGGTTGATCTAGATACCAATCTTTAGCTTGACCGATCAATGAGTGCAGAAACATTCTTATGAACACTGCTTCTTCCTCTGCCACCGTAGTACCAAGTGAACCTGCAATCTCATAGAACTTAACAAGGTGATTGTAAGGATCTTCATGTGGTAAACCTGCAAAAGGGTTAGCATATAACAGTTGGAGGAGTCCGATTTTCATCTCCGGTTGTCTTGCTCCTCTAGGCGGCCTAGCAAGATGAGCTAACCGTCTAGGACTGTTGTGGCAGGGCATCGCATTGCCCTCTGGTGGGTCTACTTGTTCAGCCATTTCTTCGGAAGTTGAAGATGTTGAAGAAATAGAGACAGAAGTGCCTTCTTGCAGCTTCTTTTGTTTGGCTAGTTGTTTCCTTTTCTTTCTTTGACTGTTGTTTCTTCTCGCAGTTCTTTCAATCTCTGGATCAAAAAGCAAATCTTTTGCGGAAGTCTTTCCTCGCATAAACAAGGATCAACAATCTAACCAGACAAGTTAGCGTGCACAAGATAATAGCTAGTATAACTGAAATTGAAAACAAAAATGCTTAAAATGACATAAATTACGATATGCTTCTAATATCAAACGCCAGTCCCCGGCAACGGCGCCATTTTGTTAAAGTACAAAAGCAAGTATTTTGCATATATCGTATCCACAGGGACTAGTGCGATATTATAAACTGTTCGACAATTTCCATGATTTTAAGTAATGGTTTTAATAGTGATTTTTGTTACAAACTTTACTAACATAAAAGTGCGATAAAATTACGGTTAAATATCAAAGGAATTAGTTTGTCGGGATTAGACTTTATTGATCTATTCGTATGTATTATCTTGACTACGTATATATCTGTTCAAGTTATCAATCAAAATTACCACGTATTGCTAATCGAACGTTTCCGTGTCCAGAAACGACGAGGGATCTATTATATCTATCAACCTCCAATGTCTCGGATGATTAATCGATATAATAGCATTAAGCTTCGACACTTCAAGTGATTATCAAACCCCAAATCTATATCTAGAATTTATGGTTCAATAAGTGATTATCATAGATCTTAGATTTAAAGAACATATGTCTATATCATTCAAATCATCAAAATAACATTTAAAGCCAAGATAATCACAAATTTTGATTGAATACTAAAACATATATATAACCTTAATCAAGATGAATACATAGTCATGAAACAACTACATCTAATCCCAACAAAGAGGAGTTTAGCCACACATGGCCATGATTAACTTACAAAGATGAAGAAAAGAGAGGTGAATGAACATAAGACTTGATTTCTCAAATTTTGATGGATCCACCTTCAAAAACTACCAAGAACTTAAACCTAGTTATATCTTTGTATTATCTCTCTTCAACAAAAGCAAGATACCAAAAATTATGTTTCTGAGATCTATTTATACTATTTCAGTAATTACATGTTCGCTGGGCGAATATACGGTTGCTGAGCTACCATTAAAACTTCAAAGGTGGGTTTGTTGACAAGTGGCACTTAAACCGCCAAACTCAGCAATGGTCGCTAACCTTCGCTACAGCTCGCTTAGCGAGCATGCTCGCTAATGGTCGCCAATTAGCCATTCTTGTCTGTGTTGTGCTCGCTAGTTGTCGCTAGTTGCTCGCTGAGCGAACAGTTCAAAGCCAAAATTCCATTTTCTTTGCTCAGAAACCTGTCAAAAATGATTAGAATAGTGTTTAATAGACAAAATATGATTACTAAAGGTATTTACAACATCGGGGACTTTTTATATAGATTTCTTGCAAAATAAGTAACTAAGTGTCGTGTTTCACAATGAAAATTAACTAAATTTTGGCACTTATCAGTGCCATGATTGGGTGTGCCTCCCGTCATGTTGGGAGATCTCTGTCTGTTGAAGGTGGTAGGCTGAGAATCATTTTACCGCAGCCCCACGGTGGACGCCAAAATGTTCTAGTGAACAAATAGGGGGGAGTGATAAATAATTGGATCGTGTCTCAGAAATTAGTAATTCTTTCATTATAAAAATTTCTGAACCCTTTACAATGAAGCATATGCTTCTATTTATAGATTTCAATGGATAGTAGTTGCGAAGTACCACAATCATGGATACCACATGATCGTGGCGGTTTCTTCTTCTTCCTCCGTCTCCCACGTGGTTTCTTCTTCTTCTTTCATTGACCTTCACATAATTTCAACATCAAGAGTTTAGCTCATGGTGAGCTTAGAAACCATAACAACCAGAATAATAAGCTTACACATTAAAATAAATTCTAAAGGTAAACCTATAACCGTGACGGCACTAGAGAAGATGTCTCAAACTCCAATATCGGCAACAGTCACGACTCCGGTAATCAGCAAGCAGCTGCGGCACACTTAGGTTTTTCTCTTGTTCTTCCAAAACGGCTGAGCTCTATAACTTTAGGGTTTAAGGCTCCCTTTTATAGCACTTGTCTCGGATCCTGGGTCTTCCCTATTGAGGATAAGACAGCCCAAAAGAATAAAGCATATTCCCCTCAAATGATTAGTACGATGATAGTACAATTGCACATGGGAAATCTGGCAGCTGTCTTTCCTCGCGTTAGCGCTCAATTTCATCATCTTCTTCTGATGTGGCGGCATTTGCTGACTTGACTGACTAGCCGCCATTCATAGTTGTACGGACTGATAGTCTTGACTCTGATTATCTCTTTGCAGTGGCTCTTAGACCTTTTAGATCGCCCAGTGGTCTGTCTTGACACCAGATGACACCAGAACTACTCTTTTCATGATGAATTTACATTTTATTCCTAAATACATACTAGACTCATAAAAACATTAAAATAAACCTAAACATTGAATGCAAACCATATTAGCAGGCAATAAATCAAGTGTCAAAGGCCTAATTATACTCACAAAATATGAGTTATCAGCTGTCACCTTGGGTCTCCATTTTGGAGGTAAGCTTATGAGTACCTTTCTCACATGATCAGCCACAGTATAACTTTTGTCTAACACTTGAAGTCCAGAGACTAGAATTTGAAACCTTGAAAACATAGTCTCAATGTCTTCTCCATCCTTCATTTTAAACAACTCATACTGATGAACTAATAGGTTAGCTTTTGCCTCTCTAACCTGTTTGTTACCTTCATACATGGATCTCAAAGACCTATAATGTGACTGTACATCTTGGTTTTCCAGAAGAGATAAGCAGTCTCAGTTCCATTGAAAAATGGAACCTTGTCAGAAGATTTCCTCTCATGTGCATTTGAGTCATAGTTGAATGAGATCTCATTCTTCTTTCCTCCATCATTTCCAGCAGCGCCAGTCATGTTTTTCCAATGGATCTTTTACTTTTTCACTGTAAGGTAAGCAGTCTCAGTTCCATTGAAAAATGGAACCTTGTCAGAAGATTTCCTCTAATGTGCATTTGAGTCATAGTTGAATGAGATCTCCTTCTTCTTTCCTCCATCATTTCCAGCAGCGTCAGTCATGTTTTTCCAATGAATCTTTTACTATTTCACTGTAAGGTGAGTTAGGCAACAGACCTAGCTCCTGATTGAATTGTGTTTTAAAAATTGAAACTAGTTTTGCAGCGGATTTAAACACAATGTAAAAAGAGAATCTGAGGGAGAGAAAGAATGACACAAGATTTATCCTGGTTCCTCTCACAAATTGAGAGTACGTCCAGTCCCCTTGTTACTAACAAGAGCTTTTCACTATAATCTTCACAAGATTACAAACTGCCCAAGCACACTTGCAAGAGACTTCTCAAATTGCTCAAGTTACACTTAACGAGAGACTTCTCAAACAAACTTAAAGATAAGAATGAATGTTAATGGACACTTGATATACTATCAAAGGTGTTTACAAAATACAACACAGATTTGTCTTAAGACTATGAATGACAGATAAAGCTTGAATGTCAGAACGTTTCAGAGCCTTAAAACGTAGTAATAGAACAGTAGTCGTTTCTTCCATTTGAGTCTTCTATTTATACTTCAATGGAATGTAATGACCGTTGCAGGGAGATAAGATGCCAGCTGGAATTTGATCGTACAATTGATAGCTGTACATTGCCTTCTTTGGTAAAGAAATCCAATTCCACTACCTTGCAATTTGAATTATCACTCAACCATTTTGAGTAATAATAGTACAATCGTACAATCCTTAAATGCGCTCCACTTATGGATAAGGTTAACGTTGTACCAACGAATATTCCTTCATGTGGATGTGATAGAGTCCCAAAGTAGATTGTTCTTCAATCATTGATTCTGATTCTGTCAGTTCTTGAGTGACGCAAATTCCTTTTGCTTCAGAGTCTGTAGTTGTAGCTTCTTAAGGTCTTCAGCTTCAGAGCCTCTCAGAGCCTAGCTGTTGTCCTCAGAGCCACTCACTTCAGAACTTGAATTTTAAGCTTCTGATGATCAGCGATATACTTTCAGAGCTTCTTAGCTTGGCTTCTCTGCTTTTATTCATAGTGCTTCTGAATGAATTTTAACTTTTAATTCTGCACACTAGAATAATCATTAGTAATACCAATTGCAATTTTAATACCTTGTTATCATCAAAACCAATTAAAATAATAGGGATTTATGTCAGACCCACTTTGTTCCAACATGCTTATCATTATTTCAAGCGTGACATTGGAATTGATTACATAAATGAAGACTATATCAAATCATTTGCCACTTGAATGCTCATAACCAGGTGATATCGTTCCAAATTTTTGGCCAAATTTTACTATAGTAATAGCACTACAATAACTAATTTCACATGTAAAGACTACATTTTACATCTCTTCATTTTTATTGTAGGTACAAATTGATAAACTCGCCGCAAGAACCCCATGTGATAAAGCGTCAAATAAAGCTTGTGCCTGTCCTACAACGACGGCCTTGCAAGATATAAACCGCCTTTGCGCGTGAATAAATATAAAACGGCTTTGTTCGGTCCAAACCGCCTTTGCGCGTGATAAACATAAAACGGCTTTCTTCCATGCAAACCACCTTTGCGCGTGATAAACATAAAACGGCTTTGCTCCATCCAAACCGACTTTGCGCGTGATAAACATAAAACGGCTTTGTTCCGTCCAAACCGCCTTTGCGCGTGAATAAATATAAAATGGCTTTGTTAGTCCAAACCGCCTTTGGGCGTGAAAAATTATTAAAGCCACCATGTAAGACTACGGCGTTGGTGTGAAAATTTTATCCGGCTTGGAAGGACCCCATGTAAGTCTACGGCGTTGGGGTGCAAAATTTATACGGCTTGGAAGGCCGCCATATAAGACTACGGTGTTGGCGTGCAAAATTTATACGGCTTGGAGTATAAAACAGATGGTAAGAAAATTGTAAAATTATTATCAAAATTTAGAAAGCAATTTTGCAGGTAAAAGAATTGCAAGGGAAGAATAGACAAAGAACCTTCCAAAGACGAGACCAAGAAGAAACAGAAGAAATAAAGATACAAATTCAAAGGCATTATAATAAACTCACATACACAAGTGAGGGAGCTGGGGTTCGAACCCCGGTCATAGCGTCCGGCCTAACAATTTCGACAATATTTTGCCAGTTGAGCTAGGACTTCTAGACTGCTATCCCATTTATTTAACTTGTTTAATTTATTTATATATGTTTGTATATGTTTGTGTATTATTTTTTATAACACTTTAATCCTTTTATTTTTTATTTGTAACATTTTAGTCTTTTTTTTTTTAACATTATGTTCCTTTATCTTTTACAAATAAAAGTGTTACAGATAAATAAGATGAAAAACTAAAGTATTACAAATAAAAAATAAAAGACTAAAGTATTACAAAAAATAAGATAAAGGACCTGCAATATAATTTTGACTAACTAAAATAATAAAGACGAAAAATTATCACTACTTAATAGATAAATTCTTTCTTTTTGTTTTGAAATTTTCGATTTCTATAGTAATTATCTAAAAGTTTTATCAACTCGTTTCAAGGTAATATTCATAAAGTAAAATACTAATATTTTTTTTATATATTTGGTCCCCTAATAAAATTTAAACTAGCTTCGCCATTGAATGCAAATATTATTAGGTTGGATTCTAACTCAACCAACAACAAATGAAACATATGCACCTTTATGAATAGGCGTATCACAGTGTCCGACATGTGTTGGTGTTCGATACTCGTACGATACGTGTCAGATATGTGTTCGAAAAAACATTTTTTCCTTTATCTCGACACTCCTTAGATTATTGTCTGACACCTATAAGTCACATGTAGAAATGTGTCGGATAAGTGCTCCAATTTTTTATTTTTTATTTTTTGCTTCTACTCTCCTTAGATATATTTACAATGATTAAAGATATTTACAATGATTAAACATTTAGTATAACGCACCAACTAAAATATCTAGAATATTTAGTCAAGACATAATAATTGAATCTGAGTACCATAAATTTAACGAGATAAAACAAATGAGTTACAAATAATTCTTTACAACAGTTGATGAGCTTAGTTAAAACAACAGACAATAGAATAGAAATCCTAGATATACAGATAAACTAAAACAAGGGAAGACTAAATCGTCTAATGCGATGATCCAAGCTCAGTTCCTATCATCAGCTCCATCCTGGTCCTTGCTCCAGTGAACCTGTCTACCTAAAAAAATTGGTTTGGAGTGGGGTGAGACTACTAAGCCTCAGTGAGTCCTACTACCCTCCTAATGGTGACTACACCGGGGATTCCTAATCAGTCACAACATACTAGTATATATAACACAATATCATGATAACAGAATTTAAAGTGTAACACAGATAATCAAACTCTTATTCATTTTAAACACAAGGACACTCTGAGGTGAGCAGGTCTCAGAGGCCTGCCATATCCGTCAACCGATTCGGTCACGGCATGCAGCTCACAAAAACTTATCCTAATGGATTATCCCATTGGGATTCCATAGCGCGACATGACAGATCGCTCATGATTGACTGATACTAATTTAGTTATTACTACCATAATTCCCAAAACCCGGGGAGCATACAAACCTAATAATATTCTAAGTTATGCCCTAACAATTATCTGTGATTAACATTCTGTTCGACATTATATTGATTATATTGCTGCAAACTATCTGGCTCTGATGAGGATATAAAACGAGTGTGTGAAGTTCGTTAGAAAAAATAGAAAATGTAGGCAAGTTCTGTACAAGCTCGCTGTGGCGAGTCACCAGCTTGCCATGGCGAGATTATAGGTCCTGACCTAAATCAACTCGCTGTGGCGAGCAAGAGCTCGCCATGGCGAGTTTCATCAGCCCAGAACCCAGCTCGCCATGAATACTCGCCAGCTACTCGCTACGGCGAGTTCATGTAGGAAATGCCCTGTTTTGCAAAACTCACTATTTTATCAAGGTAACACCTACAATCCTCATTTTTAACCAATGCAGCAATATAACATACATAATGTAAAATAGAATGGAGGGAAATTTGGGATTAATTCCTCTCACACAACTTTTCCTAGATTTTCCTAAGTTAACATGCAAAATTTCATAATTGGGGAAAACTAACTAAACTATCCTAAAGAACCCACCTGTAAAATAAGCTTAATTCTGACTCTGCGTGTTCCCTACGGCTTTGAAATCAATTCCGGTTGTTTCAAGGAGTCCCCAATAGTGCCTCCAACACCCTAGCATCAAATTTCCACACTTATAGAGCATTTCTGCCCTGAGAGACTCGCCGGGCGAGCTCTTACTCGCTACAGCGAGTACACCAGAATTTTCAGCACAACTCAGCATCAGATCTCCAACTTCAAAATGCTCTACAGACTTCAATTTTAAGGCAAAACCTACTAAGTTTGTACTCAAAACGAAGGGAATTTTGTTATCTTTCCAGAATTTCAAGAAGCACTTCAATCAGAGTTCTAGAGAGAGAGATATTACCTTTTTACTAAAGGCTCTGATTCAATTAAGAGTTTCACGTGTTTTTCTCCAATCTTAGAATACTTGAGTCTCTTGCATGTGAGTAATATTCCAAGTTAAAACCCTTGAAATTAGAGCACGAATTTTAAGTATTGAGAAGGAATCATAACATGAAACTTACATGTTCATGTTGCTAAAGGTTTGGAGAAGGAGTTAGATCCATTGCATGTTGGTTTGCACAAGAAATTGGATGAAGATGAGGTGGTGAAGTTCTGCCAGAGAGAGGGAGAAGGGAAGACAAGCATCAATAACTTTAGATTCTCCATTTCTAAGATAATCTAGGGTTGGATTAAAGTGTTTGTTGGAAAGGGGTTCATGGAGTTTCCTTTCTCTTTGTTGTTTGGCGTGAATAAGAGGAGGGGGAGATGAAGTTACTGATTTTGTTTATCCTTGCCCTTTTATAGAGTAATTGGAAAGTTGTGGGGGCTTGAGGAGAAAGAATGGGGGCGTGAGGGAGTGAGAAGAGTTAGTGGAGAAATTCTTCTTTTGTAACAAGGTAAAACACTAATATAATTGTGTAATTGGTGAAATGAATTTGTCCACTTAAAACAATTTCCCTCATTACTTAATCATATTACTTAATTTCCAATTAAGCTTTTTAGACCATTCCTTTAATTAATACACTTCTATTAATTAAATTAGGGATGTTACAATCTACCCCCCTTAAAGAATTTCGTCCTCGAAATTCAAAACTTCTCCATTCCAGATCAGAGTAGATCGTTTATTTCAGCACCCCAAAATTGTGCTTCACTCATTTTCCAGTCCAATACGTTCAATCCCTTGGAATAAAACTTTCCTCTCTTAAGGCTTCTGGCTAAAGGTTATCCTTATATTCCCAAAAGTTCCAGTGCTGCGCACTCTGATTCAAATTCTTACGGTCGCCTCCTGACAGCGCCGTCACCACAACGGCCTACAATTTCCTGAATATATTCGTACATCCGTTTTGTCTCATACTCCCATACTTCTACTACGATTAGGCTTCTTCTCTTACCCCCGTAGTAACTTCAATATTTCATTGACTTGGGAGGTCGGTATCTGGCCTGATATTGATATTGTCAAATCCAAACTCTCTTAATCATATGGTCGTTCTCCTTTCTGAACACTATCATGCTTGATACGTCGAATGTACCCTGTACCACGTGTTGTCCAAATACTCCAGAATCGATCGAAATATAAAACGAGTGGAAAGTCGTCTAGACACTACTGCTCCTTCTATCAATGAGTTAGACTCACAAGCAGACGGACCTATAGCTATCCGATAAAATCCCACCTACAATTTTAATCCATTCTGGTACAGCACGGTGATCGTAGTTGTACATCTAACGTGCAGATACATTTAGGTTCAGATTATCTCAGGGTCAATGGTCCATTTTGTTTGAAGTCCTATACTAGTAACTAATGTCTGAAACTAGAATATGATAATCAGATTCTCAACTTGGCTGATTGCACACGTAAGGTTGGATGGTGATGCTGAGGCTGAATCGTATTTCGTTCGACTTGAGGTGATTTACTGAAGTAATTAATTGATCCCTAAGGTAACATGATGATTTCCAATGAGGATGAATTATTACTCTAAACGGGTAATTAACTCTTTCACTTATACGAACTGGTTAATGATATCTTAACTTGGAGTTGGAAAATTCTGGTCGGGATATCCGGGTTAGTGCTTGATCTTGCAAGGTTACATGAATGAGTCTAAAGGGCTGAATGGTTCGGCAGAGATACTTAAGGTTAACGCACTGACTGCACAGGATTAGAATATGGAGCTGAAAGGTTCGAATCCTCAACACTGATTTCACTTGCAAAGCTTAAGTCCACAGGTTTAGGTAAGATTCGAACTAAATACTGAATTCGGCTGATGATGCTACGAAGAAATAGATAACTAATTACATTAAAGAATAGACTGACAGATTCGAGTGTACGAAGTTTAACTGATTGGTTGGCTCTGAGCCAAGTCATTTGTATCAGAACAGTCAAGGACGTTGATTGACAGATTAGCCAATGGGCGAGAAATTGAACTGAAATCATTCGCGACCTTTTCAAGAACAATTGATTTCCACGGATTTGTTGTGGCCATTGGTAACACAACTGAAAATTGATAACACTTAAAGTGGTTACCTAAAAGTAACATTTACTCTATTAGTGTGACTAACCGGCTTCGAGAAATTTTGAAAAGTCTGCATCCTAATTGAGTCTGTGCATTGTACGAGGCTGACAAGCATGTAAGGCACGAGAAGAAATTATCCGTCTGATACATAATCAGATGAGTTAGAGAGTACACACGTCCATGGTGTTTCAACACTTGTGAATATAGAGTTGAGCATTGCGCGGTTGGACGGGTTGGCTGAAAGAGGATCCAGGATATTTGAAATGGAGTTGAAAGTTTATCCCTCACTGGGTCCCGACTTATGTTCCGGAATTCTATTTCTTCGGTTAGTTTTCTCAGGTTAGGACATCTAAGCTTCACTCAAGTTTCTTGCTAACTAAGCTCTCCTATGATGAGTTAGCTGATTCCAATAGTCTCTTGGTTGACGGGTCTGAACATGTGAAGGTGTCGACGGCTGGCTGGAACTAAGGTTAAACTTAATTCCTATCTCTGGTTAGCTGATCTACACCTAATAGATCGGTCTAGGTGATTGTGTCACTAATAGTGTCCCTTATTAAGTTACGCTCTGCTATGTCTGGTACTAAGGTAGTGGACAAAAATGTAGCTGCTTACATTCTAATCCTAGAGCTGGTAATCAGTTGGTCTATAATGTTGATCTACTAATCCAAGGATAATTGATGGGAAACTCTCAAGAGCACGATTACTGATCCTGCTAATTCCTTAGCCGGGTGGTCATATGTGTGAGTTTTGTTTGGTTAAAGCCGAGCTAGTAGTAATCTGAATTATCGGTCTCTAACTATCCAATGGAAAGGCAACTACGAATTGACTTTGGTGGCTGATTGCGTTAATGGTAACTCTCAAGTGCTATTACTAATCAAAACCTTAACCTATGATGGTCCGGTGAAATTTCCGGTATGGAGCGATAGGCTAGTCCTATTGATGACATCTAGAGGGGGTTATCATAAGTGTTCACCTAGTAGGTTTTACGATAAGGAAGTATTAAGGCATAGGTGTTAAAATTCCACTATTCTTATCGAGGTAATTAACTAGTCAGAAGTGCTAAGTTACTAGCTCTCGGATACTTAATTTAACGGTCTTAAACAATCCTACTTGGGTGACGGTGTCACTAAGGAAGAATTTAGTTTTGATGTGAGACAAGGTTATACTTATGTGACAAGGTTATATTATGGGTTTGGTTGCTAAACTACTCGATGATAATGTTCCAGGAATTTTGACTGAAGGGTTCCCATGAGGTTATAAGGATTCCTAACTATTGATCTAGTTTATGTGTCATGGTACTACTATTGGCTTCCAAACTATTCTGTGATATTGTTCCTCAACTGTCTTAGATGATTAACGGTGTCATAATGATTCCTAATTGTTATATTAAATGAGGCTTAGCCCTTAATGGTGAATTAGGAATGTTATTATGAGGTGAAAGGTCGAAGTAACTTAGGTAAGGCATTCTACACGATTGCCTAATAAGGTAACTTGAGGGAACATAAGAATATGTTTTTGTTTCTAATTTGGTTTCTCTAATACGAACGGTTCGATTTGAACTTCTATTATATCCATCAAGTTTACTATGTTGGGTTACTAATTCAGAGTCCTATAGGTGATTGAACTTAAATATGCTTTCTCGGGTACGTATACGGATTACAAGGATTCTAATCGTCGATTGGTTATGGTTAAGTTCCTGATAATTCAACAGAGTCATTGGCTTATAATAGGAAAGGTATACGTAATCTAATTTCTGGTTGCATCCAACTTCCAATATCATCTCCAATGCATCTCCTCAACAATTCTTATGCACACCGGGTAGTTTAGAATCACCTACACCAAAACTAGAAAGGTAGAATGGTGAGATTATGAAAGAGGGCTGGAGGCTACTCACCATGATTAAAACAACTGAACAGGGAGTAAGGCAACAAACAAGCAGTAGCAGCAGCCTGCTAAGCTCATTGCAGCGCGCGTTTACTCGCTAAGCGAGTTTGACAGAGTGTAGAAGGATAATTCTGTAGTTCGTCCAATTCTCTACTTTGCACCACACTCATAACTCCCAGTCATATACTAACTTGAATTTAGGATGAGTTTTGGTTTACTGCCTACTGTCATTGGTGTTTATGGGTCCACAAACTTGGCTGAACATAGGCTCTCGGTAGGATAAGGTGACTTATAGGTTCAGGAAGTTTAGCTGACACATAGTGCCAGTGGAATACTGTTATGCACTAAGCATCTCAGCATAAAGATACACTTGCATTCATCGCTTGCCATCCACAACTTACTTCTGTGGCACCATTTGCCATCGTCCCAATATCTACTTATAAGAGTCCTTTTCGATGAATGCTCCTTCTTTGCAGCTTCACTACGGGTTTAACGTTGGAATTCCAGAGTCCACCTCAGTTCTAAACCATAATACCCTGCCTACCACACACAATACTGAGTTGATTAGGCCCAGCACGCGATGGTTTCAGCGTAAACAGTTCAGATCCAAAGGGTCTGTATTACTTAGGAAGGGATTGGATTGACTCATGGCAAGGTCTGATACTGGATCGACCTGCTCTGATACCAATTATAACGCCCCAACTAAAATATCTAGAATATTTAGTCAAGACATAATAATTGAATCTGAGTACCATAAATTTAACGAGATAAAAATAATGAGTTACAAATAATTCTTTACAACAGTTGATGAGCTTAGTTAAAACAACGGACAATAGAATAAAAATCCTAGATATACAGATAAACTAAAACAAGGGAAGACTAAATCTTCTAATGCGATGATCCAAGCTCAGTTCCAATCATCAGCTCCATCCTGGTCCTTGCTCCAGTGAACCTGTCAACCTAACAAAATTGGTTTGGAGTGGGGTGAGACTACTAAGCCTCAGTGAGTCCTACTACCCTCCTAATGGTGACTACACCGGGGATTCCTAATCAGTCACAACATACTAGTATATATAACACAATATCATGATAACAGAATTTAAAGTGTAACACAGATAATCAAACTCTTATTCATTTTAAACACAAGGACACTCTGAGGTGAGCAGGTCTCAGAGGCCTGCCATATCCGTCAACCGATTCGGTCACGGCATGCAGCTCACAAAAACTTATCCTAATGGATTATCCCATTGGGATTCCATAGCGCGACATGACAGATCGCTCATGATTGACTGATACTAATTTAGTTATTACTACCATAATTCCCAAAACCCGGGGAGCATACAAACCTAATAATATTCTAAGTTATGCCCTAACAATTATCTGTGATTAACATTCTGTTCGACATTATATTGATTATATTGCTGCAAACTATCTGGCTCTGATGAGGATATAAAACGAGTGTGTGAAGTTCGTTAGAAAAAATAGAAAATGTAGGCAAGTTCTGTACAAGCTCGCTGTGGCGAGTCACCAGCTTGCCATGGCGAGATTATAGGTCCTGACCTAAATCAACTCGCTGTGGCGAGCAAGAGCTCGCCATGGCGAGTTTCATCAGCCCAGAACCCAGCTCGCCATGAATACTCGCCAGCTACTCGCTACGGCGAGTTCATGTAGGAAATGCCCTGTTTTGCAAAACTCACTATTTTATCAAGGTAACACCTACAATCCTCATTTTTAACCAATGCAGCAATATAACATACATAATGTAAAATAGAATGGAGGGAAATTTGGGATTAATTCCTCTCACACAACTTTTCCTAGATTTTCCTAAGTTAACATGCAAAATTTCATAATTGGGGAAAACTAACTAAACTATCCTAAAGAACCCACCTGTAAAATAAGCTTAATTCTGACTCTGCGTGTTCCCTACGGCTTTGAAATCAATTCCGGTTGTTTCAAGGAGTCCCCAATAGTGCCTCCAACACCCTAGCATCAAATTTCCACACTTATAGAGCATTTCTGCCCTGAGAGACTCGCCGGGCGAGCTCTTACTCGCTACAGCGAGTACACCAGAATTTTCAGCACAACTCAGCATCAGATCTCCAACTTCAAAATGCTCTACAGACTTCAATTTTAAGGCAAAACCTACGAAGTTTGTACTCAAAACGAAGGGAATTTTGTTATCTTTCCAGAATTTCAAGAATCACTTCAATCAGAGTTCTAGAGAGAGATATATTACCTTTTTACTAAAGGCTCTGATTCAATTACGGGTTTCACATGTTTTTCTCCAATCTTACAATACTTGAGTCTCTTGCATGTGAGTAATATTCCAAGTTAAAACCCTTGAAATTAGAGCACGAATTTTAAGTATTGAGAAGGAATCATAACATGAAACTTACATGTTCATGTTGCTAAAGGTTTGGAGAAGGAGTTAGATCCATTGCATGTTGGTTTGCACAAGAAATTGGATGAAGATGAGGTAGTGAAGTTCTGCCAGAGAGAGGGAGAAGGGAAGACAAGCATCAATAACTTTAGATTCTCCATTTCTAAGATAATCTAGGGTTGGATTAAAGTGTTTGTTGGAAAGGGGTTCATGGAGTTTCCTTTCTCTTTGTTGTTTGGCGTGAATAAGAGGAGGGGGAGATGAAGTTACTGATTTTGTTTATCCTTGCCCTTTTATAGAGTAATTGGAAAGTTGTGGGGGCTTGAGGAGAAAGAATGGGGGCGTGAGGGAGTGAGAAGAGTTAGTGGAGAAATTCTTCTTTTGTAACAAGGTAAAACACTAATATAATTGTGTAATTGGTGAAATGAATTTGTCCACTTAAAACAATTTCCCTCATTACTTAATCATATTACTTAATTTCCAATTAAGCTTTTTAGACCATTCCTTTAATTAATACACTTCTATTAATTAAATTAGGGATGTTACAATTAGCGTTGTTAATTGTTATTGTAAAAAAATCACATTTTTTCTTGATCTTAGCTGGTGTTTGTAATTGTCTTGGCTATGTTTGATACTGATTAATTTAGACTGTGTAGTTTTGTAGTTGATGTCTCTCTTTATTTGATAGAAATGATGACATTGGTATTAAGTGTATGTTTGATTCTACTTTTGGAGGAGCCAAAATTGATTATAGTGGGTGTAGAATAGATTATTTGGTTTCACTCAATTGAATTGATTTTGCCTCCATAGTTGATTCTAACTTCAAGCTAGAAGTTGGAGTTTTTTGTTCTAGAATTTTATCCATGCATTGATTACTTTGACATGAATGTGTATCTATGCATTAATCACTTTAACTCACTTTTAACCGGAATCCATATTTGGAATCATTTTATTCAAAATCAAGTTTTTGTCACCACAAAATCAATAATAGAAGTGTTGTTGTTGATTGGCTTGTTATTTTTTGGAGGGTTTTTGAAAAGTGTTGTGTTTATGTAGAATGATTCCACACAAGACAAAGCGTGGAGAAGCCGCACTTGCTCGATTGAAGGTTTATGAGGGTATTCCTCCTCCATATGACAAGATCAAGAGGATGGTTGTTCCGTATGCACTTAAGTAAGATCCATATTATGTTTTTTGGTTGTTGAAGTCAAATGTTTTTATTGAATTTTGATACTGAATGAATGAATGAAATTAGGGTGTTGAGACTTCAAAAGAGTCACAAATACTGCTTGCTTGGACAATTGTCATCAGAGGTTGGATGGAATTACTATGACACTATGAAGGTGGGTTTTTATTGTTTTGTATTAAAAAAAATTCTCTGTATTTTGTAAATAATTTTGTTGTTCTTATGTTTTTAAATGTTTTCTTGTTGACAGGAGCTGGAGAAGAAGAGGAAGGAACGTGCACATTTGGCTTATGAGAAGAAGAAGCTGCTTACTAAATTGAGGGCTAAAGCCGAGAAGAATGTAGACGAGAGACTTGCTCCACAACTTGAAATCCTTGCACCCGTTAAATACTAAGCATTTTGAATTTTGATTTTGTAGCGTATCAAATTGAACTCCATTTCCGTTTTGTTTGTTATTCTATGTTTATTGGAGCTTAGATATGACAAATCTTGGACGATGTTATTTTTGTCATTCGAACTGGACCGGGGTAAAGCCCAAATATATATATATATATATATATAGGCCCAAATGAGTAAATGGCCCAGTTGTACAACCCATTAAATTCAAATGAGCAAACTTGGCGGGAGAGGCGACACGCCCAACACACGGCGCCCTCGCCCCAGCTATAACTGTTTGACAAAGTCTTCGCCAACACATCAACATACAGAAGGGAATAACCACCCCCTACCACCATGATCACCACCGGGATAGGAAGAAACCGCCCATCACCACCACGTGGGAGGCAGAGCAAGAAGAAGAAACCGCCACGACCATGGGGTATCCATGATCGTGGCACTCCATAACTACCATCCATTGAAATCTATAAATAGGGGCTTATGCTTCATTGTAAAGGATTCAGACTTTTTGGAATAAATATGAACTATTGATTCTTACATTCGATTCATATATTTTATCACCCCCTTATTTGTTCACTAGAACATTTTGGCGCCCACTGTGGGGCTGCGGTAAAACGATTCCCAGCCTACCACCTTCAACAGACGAAAACCTCCCAACATGACGGGAGGAGCACCCAATCATGGCACTGGTTCAGGCACCAACATGACCTTAACGGACGCCGTCACCGAACTGAGGCGGCTTCTAGCAAAAGTAACGGCCATGGATCAAGAAAAGGCCGACAAGGGAAACGAGGAGGACGAGGACGAAATTAACGATTCTCAACCCTTAGCTCAAGCCTTATGGGATGCAAGAGTCCCAGAGAACTTCAAAACACCGCATCTCCCAGCATTTGACGGAAACACTGACCCCTCGGAGCACTTGATGGCAGTTGGAACACAAACCGCTACCATTGGCGCCGCAGACCATCTGAAGTGCAAACTGCTCTCAGGCACCCTGAAGGAAGCAGCTTTGAGATGGTACATGAATTTGCCAAAGAACTCTATAGAAAGTTGGACAGATTTCTAGCGTAAATTCATCCAACAGTTCTCAGGATCAAAGCATATCAAAGTCACCGCCACCAGCCTCTTCACTATTCGCCAGAATCACGCTGAGACTCTGCTTGAATACTTGGCCAGATTCTGTGAAGCAACTATCAAAGTATCAAATCCTAATCAAGAGATGTTCGTAGCAGTATTCCATAATGGCCTAAAATCCGATCATTTCAACGAATCATTGGCACAAAAGCCAGCAACCGCGATGCAGGAAATTATCAAGAGAGCGGAATGCTACATTAAGGGCGAGGAGAGTAACGCCGAGAAGAGATCGCGAGACGCGAGAGAAAGAAAACCAGTCAACAAGGGTAGCAGAGCTCCGAAGTTTTACCAACAGAGACGACGTCAATCAGACCACAGGGGACGTCAATCAGGCTAAGAGATGTCATCAAAGAATTGATAAAGAATGGCCATATAAGGAAGTTTCTGGATGATGCCGGCAATGGGAAAGTTGTAGTCCCAAAAGTACGAAGAGACTCAGAAAGGGATAAGGGAGAAAACCCAGAAGGCGAAAAAGTAAGGATAACAGTTAACACCATTGCGGGAGGTTTCGCAGGAGGAGGCGAGTCAAGTAACGCTCGCAAGCGTTATGTGAGGCGATCAGAATTTGAAGCAAAATTCGTGGGACACACATCTATCTCATCCACCCCAGATTTGTCTTTCACAAAAGAAGATAAAAGGGAAGTCATGCCTCACGACGACGACCCATTAGTAATCCAGGTCCAAATCCTGAATTGCGATGTGAAGAGAGTGCTTATTGACTCAGGAAGTTCAGCAGACATAATGTACTTAGAAGCCTTCAAAGCCATGCAACTATCCAACGAACACTTATTGCCCTACAACGGCACGCTAGTAGGCTTTGCGAGCGAGATGGTAGAAGTCATGGGCTATACCACTTTGCTTACAACATTCGGAGTGAAAGACCAAGCCAAGACCATTAAAGTGCGATATTTGGTAGTAAAGACCCCCTTCACATCATACAACATCATCATCGGAAGACCAGCTTTCAACACTCTAGAGGCAGCCATGTCAACACTATATCTATCTATAAAGTATCCATTAGAGAATGGAAGAGTAGGAACCATTAAAGGAGATCAAGCACTGGCGAGGCGTTGCTACGAGTCAAGTCTAAAGATAAAGCACAGAGCATCCAACGCCCCATATTCAACTCGCCCTGTTACTAAAGCAGGTGGCGTCAACATGATCAGTCTGTTGGACCTAGACCCAAGGGAAGAATTCCAAGACAGAAGAGTCAGTCCCATTGAGGAATTAGAAAAGGTCCAGATCGGCAATGAAGCACACTAAACAACCAACATAGGCACATCCATGCAGCCAGAAGAGAGAGAGAGAGAGAGAAAATCCTGGCGACACTAAAGAAAAACATAGATCTATTCGCATGGCATCCCTCAGATATGCCAGGAATAGATGAAACAATCATCACACACAAGCTATCCATCTCCCCCGAAACAAAACCCGTTTCACAAAAAAATAGGAAAGTTAGCGAGGAGAGAAGAGAAGCCATCAACGAGGAAGTAACCAAATTAAAGGAAGCCGGGTTCATAGAAGAGATCAAATACCCGTCATGGCTAGCAAACGTTGTAATGGTGAAAAAAGCAAACGGAAAGTGGAGAATATGCGTGGATTTTACGGACCTGAACAAAGCGTGCCCAAAAGATCCTTACCCTTTACCCAATATTGATAGGCTGATAGATAGAGCATCGGGGTACAAGATGCTCAGTTTCATGGACGCGTATTCAGGATACAACCAGATCAAGATGAATCCCGCCGACGCTCCTCACACAGCATTCATGACCAACACCTGCAACTACTTCTACAATGTCATGCCGTTTGGCTTAAAGAATGCAGGAGCCACATATCAGAGATTGATGGATAGGGTATTTTCTGAACAGATAGGAAAAAATCTAGAGGTTTACATTGATGACATGGTCGTGAAGACTACAGAAGAGGGCGAGCACCATCAAGACTTAAGTGACATCCTCGCCTCAGTAAGAAAGTACAACATGAGGTTAAACCCCGCCAAGTGTTCGTTCGGAGTACAATCAGGCAAATTCCTTGGGTTCATGTTAACTAATAGAGGAATAGAGGCGAATCCAGACAAGTGCCAAGCAATCATTGACATGAGGAGCCCCACATCAATCAAGGAAGTACAGCAGTTGACAGGAAGGATCGCAGCGTTATCAAGATTTTTATCTTGCGTAGGAGAAAAAGTATTTCACTTCTTCTCCCCACTCATGAAAAGTGAAAGGTTTGTATGGAGCACCCAGTGCGAAGAGGCTTTCCAAAAGTTAAAAACATTCCTCGCCTCGCCCCAAGAAAGGTAACATCATATACCTATACCTCGCCGTTTCAGACAAGGCCCTCAGTTCTGCACTAGTACAAGAAATAAAGGGAGAAGAGAAACCCATCTACTTTGTGAGCAGAACATTCAAAGGAGCAGAGGCCAAATACCAAAAAATTGAAAATCTTTCACTAGCGGTAGTAGTAACAGCGAGTAAACTAAGGCAATACTTCCAAAGCCACAAGATCGTGGTAAAAACAGACTACCCTATCAAGAACGTGTTGAGAAAACCAGACCTAGCAGGAAGAATGGTAGCATGGTCAGTGGAATTGTCAGAGTTTGACATAACTTTTTCTCCAAGAGGCGCAATCAAGTCACAGATACTAGCAGACTTTTTGCTGGAGCTTACGACGCCCGCAGAAGAGAATAGTGAACAACCTTGGACGCTATCAATTGACAGAGCCTCCAATATTAGAGGAAGTGGGGCCGGAGTAGTGTTGGAAGGGCCAGATGGAGTCCTCATTGAGCAATCGTTGGATTCGCTTTCAAGGCGAGCAATAACCAGGCAGAATATGAGGCTCTGCTCGTCGGGATGAAGTTAGCAAAGGAAATGGACATAACAGATCTCAAAGCAAAAAGCGATTCGCAGTTAGGAACAAACCAAGTTGCAGGAGAGTTTCAGGCCAAGGACCCCCAACTAATCAAATATCTGGAGAAGGTAAGCAGTTTAGCTAGTCTCTTCAGGTCATTCGAGCTGGTGTATGTACCACGAGAGCAGAACGCAAGAGCAGACTTGTTACCAAAGTTAGCAAGCACCAAAAAACCTGGAAGCAACAAAACTTTCATTCAAGAAACCATTGCAAGCCCTAGTATTACTGAAGAGACAGTCATGATGATCATAGAAGCAGAAGATTGGAGAGCACCAATCATAAGGTATCTCCAAGAAGATGTGCTACCAGCAGCAAAGGAGGAAGCATATAAGTTAAAAAGAGCAGCAGCATGGTACTCCATGCTAGGAGATAAACTATACAAGAGAGGGTTTTTAGGACCCCTCATGCTTTGTGTAAGTCACGAAGAAGCCAATGGAATATTAGAAGAGATACATGGGGGATCATGTGGAAGCCATATTGGGGCGAGGTCCCTAGCAGGAAAAATACTCAGAGTAGGTTTCTACTGGCCAGAGCTACACAACGACGCAGCCAGATATGTGAAGACATGTGACAAATGCCAGAGATTTGCGAACTTGCACTACGCCCCAAGAGAGCCATTGAAATCTGTATTGTCTCCATGGCCTTTCTTCATGTGGGGAACAGATATCCTAGGACCTTTCCCCGCCTCGACAGGAAAGGCAAAATGGATCATAGTGGCGATTGATTATTTCACCAAGTGGATAGAGGCGGAGGCCCTTTCGAACATTTCAGCTGATCAAGTCAAGAAGTTCTATTGGAGAAAAATCATCTACAGATTCGGGTTACCCAAATACATCGTCTCAGACAACGGAACTCAGTTTGCATGTGAAAAGGTAATCGACTTCTGCAAGGCAAAGGGAATTCAGAATACTTTCATATCCGTAGAACATCCACAGGCCAATGGGCAAGCTGAGTCTGCCAACAACGTAATTTTAAGAGCAATCAAAAGAAGAATTACAAGCAAAGGCGAGGGTTGTGTAGCACACCTTCTACCAATCCTTTGGTATATGGAACAGGCGAGGCACCCTTCACCATGGTATATGGAACAGATGCTATGATCCCAGCAGAAATAAACCCCCCAAGTTGGCGTAGAGATACCCTCACACTAGAGGAAAACTCAGAAGCACTAGAAGAGAACCTAGACTTGGTACAAGAGTTAAGAGACAAAGCCCACTTCAGAGAATTCGTGTCAAAGCAACGAGCAGCTAGGAGGTACAATACTAGAGTTATAGCAAGAAGATTCAAGGAGGGAGACTTAGTCCTCAAAAGACCTATGGGAAAGGATAAGGGAGGAAAGCTAGCAGCAAATTGGGAAGGCCCTTTCAGAATCAACGAGGCATTCGAAGGAGGAGTTTACAGACTTGATACAATGGAAGGAGAAGTCCTACACAGAACATGGAACGTGGCCAATCTCAGGTTTTACTACAGTTAACCGCCACGTAAAGAAAGAAAAGCAACGCCACGGCGTGCAACCTTTTAATGTTATTTTTATGATCAAGTTATTACTCATATGTATGACAAAATGTACTGAAACCTTTCATTCCAATTAATAAATAGCGGCGGGACACTCTTTTCTCCTACGAAAATAGGAGTTTTTATCGAGGCCCACCGTTTTAAAATTTCTTGGTTTCGTAAAGAGCTGACACATATGTTTACGTCACGATCAAAAGGAAAGAAAAAACGAGTTGAAACACCATGGCGTTACCCGTGAATCTTACGAGTTGGGAACGTCAGAAATAGAAACAGCGATATCCGTAAATCTTACGAGTTGGATACGACGGAAAAGAGTTGAAACACCATGGCGTTACCCGTGAATCTTACGAGTTGGGAACGTCAGAAATAGAAACGGCGATATCCGT
This sequence comes from Trifolium repens, assembly GCA_030408175.1. Classification (NCBI taxonomy): domain Eukaryota; kingdom Viridiplantae; phylum Streptophyta; class Magnoliopsida; order Fabales; family Fabaceae; genus Trifolium; species Trifolium repens. Next base: position 42,908,146 of record CP125838.1, read on the forward strand.
AAATCATACGAGTTGGATACGACGGAAACGAGTTGAAACACCAGGGTGTTACCCGTGAATCTTACGAGTTGGGAACGTAAGAAATAGAAACGGCGATATCCGTAAATCTTACGAGTTGAATACGACGGAAATGGGTTGAAATACCAAGGCGTTACCCTTTAAACTTTTTAGTGGGGGGTGTCCAAAAAATTAAAATCAGGTTGAAAATCCTAGGCGTTACCCTTTTAAACTTTTCAGTGGGGGGCGTCCAAAAAATCAAAGCATGGTTGAAAGTCCAAAACGTTATCCGTAAATCTTACGAGTTGGAAACGAAGAAAAGAAAAAGAAACACATGTCAAGATATCAAGGCGCAACCCATCAAATGGGAGACGCCCAAAAGACAGGCAAGATCATAGAAAAGGCTCACAAAACAACAAATATTCAAAGGCGATCAAGCAGTAACGATTTCATCCAAAGTCTGATTTTATTCATTGAAGATTGGATACAAATTCAAAGAAAACTACATCAAATTTGAATACAAATTCAAAGAAAACTACATCAGATTTGGATACAAATTCAAAGAAAATTACATCAAATTCAAAAGGATGTATGAAGTGCTAAATAAGCATCAACAGTTGCCTTATCCGAAAGAAGATCCTACAAATACAATACGCATCAACACTCGCGTTATTCAAGGAGATTTACGAAGTGCTTGAAAACTACTACAATAAGCATCAACATTCGCATAACTCTAAAGGGATTCCATGGTTCCTGGCATTATATTTCCACTCTTTTTTGCCCAGGTGAACCAGGAGATCCATCATCCTCATCTACGAGGCGTGTCACTTGGAGGTTTTCACCTTTGAAGATTTCGGCGTCCTCGCCGCAGATTCCACAGTGATTTGGGAACCTTCATCCACAGAGGGAGAAGGTCCATAAACATAGAACTCCTCAGGAACATAGGTCTTCAAGAACTCAGCATAATCTTCATCAATATCATCAGAGCTTGATGAACTGGGCGAAACCGGGACGTTTTTCGCCTTAACCTTCCTCGACGCTTTGGTACGTGGAGGTTTGGAAGCAGAGGCATCAATCTTCTTCTTTCCCCTCTGGGATCGAGATTTCCCAACAACGTTTTTCTTAGTATTGTTCCTATCCATCTCAAAATTTTAAACGAAATAATAAGAAGACGATGGTATAAAGATAAGAGTTGCAAAGAGGAAGTGTGAGAAAGGAAGGGGGAAAAGATCGTTATTTATAAGCAGACGTCATCAAAACCTAGCATGTGTAACCGCAATTTCCAAATAAATGAGGAAGCAGTTTTCAACCACCGCAATAAAAGGATTGGCCAATTCAACAGGCGGTTACGGAAACCAAGGAAAACCTAACAGAAAACTTGGACCGGTCAACACATAGAAATTCACGCCGGGTAAACCGGGGCGTGACCCTGTAAGGCGCCCCAGAACCACAACAGGATATCTCGCCACACAACGAAGTTTAAGAGAAATATGCATACGAACGAAAAGATAGAAAACAACATTCAATTGTCTAGTCAAAAGGGAATAAAGAGCATGCAATTATAAGGAGAATGTGCGCAAAATACAAAAGCCTCATAAGGGCACCCAAGTACTGTCATTACAAGATATACCAAACGCACGCAGGGGCGATCATCAAAATAAGGTGAAAATTACAAAACAGTAAAGAGAAGGAGGAAGCCTATTCCTTGGTGGGCAAGCTTTGGGCTGGTGGTTCCTCTGTAGGCGATTATTTAGCTGGCGAGTCCGGAACTATCTCAGCAGGAGCATGAGGGACCAACTTGTCGCCCTCTATGGTAGACATGGCGTCAGCCTTGCCAAGGACATCTTGATCAAGGTCAGGAAAGAGAACTTCACTTGTTCCAGCGCAAACTGGAAGCCTTCATCATACTGTTCACCAATCATGGCTTCAAGATTGTCCTTCTCGGACCCCCACTTCGCCTTTTCCTCCTTCAAGGTTTCCAACTCAGCAAGAGCAGTCTTGTTCTCTTCATCCAAAGCCTTGATACGCTCATCCTTGGCATTCATACCAGCTTGAACGACGCTCATGGTCTTGAATGTAGACTCACGGTCCCTCTTGGCCGCCGCCAACTCTTTTTCATACTTCTTGGTTAATGTGGCGACCTCCTTAGCATGTTTCTCCCTCAGAGTCTTCAGGTCGCCCTCGCATCTCTCCTTGGCAGCTTTCACATCCTTCTCAAGATTGGCCAAGTTCTTCTCCACCAGAGCCTCCTTATCTTTGGCAATAGAGAGCTCAGCCTTCTGGCGAGACGCCAAGGCATAATTAAGAAGAAGACCCTTGAGCTCATAACCAAGAGCCATCCTCGCCAGCTCATCAGACCCCGTCGTGTTGAAGCGAGCAGAATTCCCCGCCATGTCCACAACCTTGGATAAGAACACCTCAGGATCAAAGAGAGGATCCCAAGGTGAAGCCCCTCCAGCTTGGCTCGCCCCAGCAATTACCTCCTAAATCACCGGAGAAGCTTCCCTCACTTTATCGTCGACTTCGACCAAATCCCTATCCACATCCACCATCTCCTGATCCTTCTTATTTTTCCGAGACAGAATTCTCGATTTCTTCTTCAAGGGAGATTTAACCTCCCCTTCAACCTTGGCAGCTCTTTCGCCAGCAACAGGGCTAGAACTGGAAGGCTTCACTTGAAGACTGATCCTAGAATCACCTTTTCTTTTCTTCTTGTCCTCACCCACGTCCAATTGGCTAAGGACATCAACCTTCTTCTCAGGCTGCCCTTTCCTTTTCCTCGCCTTCTCCAGATATTGCAACCTCTGAGCAGGAGTCAAACTCGACATATCTTCTACAAAGGAAAAGAAAAAGATTAATCACATATGAGTTAACGAGAAGCAATAGAAAACATGCCATACGAAAAAGCAAAGAAATTCACAACACAACTTACTGAGGTTTTTTCTCTAAAACGGTAGGGGCACGATCAGCATCTAAAAGTTCCCTAGGACTCATCTGGTTTAGGGATTCTAGATACGCCACCGTATCCCTCTCAAACTCACTCAACCTCTCATATATGGCGCCCCTAATCAATCTGGGGTTAGCCGTCCAATGAAAGGGAAAAAGGGGAGCGCCATCATCACCTGACATCACGCTCCGGCAATGTTCCGCACCACGAACACGTACGAAGGTATCCTTATAATTCTTATAGTTGGAACTATACAAACTAAACAGACCTCTGTTGGGATGAGCACTCAAGGAGACTACATTATGAGGAAACAAATTCTTGACATGATAAAAAGAGAAGAAGACAGCCACAGAAGGCTCAGAAATTTCAAGGCCAAAACAAACTAACTCAAAAGCCTTGATGAAAGACCAACTATTAAGGCTAAGTTGAGGGGGAGCGACATTGAGGACCCTAAGCATGGATTGTTGGAATTCGGTAAAAGGGAAATACAGGTGAAAATCCTCTATAAGCCTAGTGTGCATGTAGAAAGAGATATGTTCGGAGTGAGGCACGCCAAGCACATACTCGCCCTCCTCCACCGGTTGCAATATGACGTCATTCTCGTTAAAGGTCCTTGAAACGTCAAACTTCTCTCTGTACTCCGCCACACTCTCAACACTTTGATAAGTGGAAGAAACCTCCATGGCCATAACTTCAGATCCTACAGCAACTAGGGCAAGCGACTCGTCTCTTTGTTTTCCTGTGAAAGACGAAGGAGAAATTATCATACAATCACTACTGTGTTCGCTACTACTATCACTACTATCATCGCCACTACTACTCTCAAACTCCCTAGGGCTAATGGTTTCACCCAGAACTTCAGAAAGATAGCCACTATGGTTGAAAGAACCATCTGGCCTAGTGAAGTGGGCGCGAACTTGACGCTCTAAAGGAGAACCAACGATGAGAGGACGAGGAGGATCCCTCTCGTCCTCGTTACTAAGATCTCGCAAAATAACCATTTTTCCAGAAACCCTAGAAACTCGATCGCGAAATCAGAAAATAAGAAAAGAGAAGTAGCGGTTATACCTGGTTAGTAAAAAGCGGTTACAACTTGATAAATCGTGGAGAACGTGGTTGGCGGGAAACACACGAAGAAAACGGAAAAATAGTTTCTGAAGGGGTACGAAATTGATCTCTGTAGCACAAGAAAATGAAGAACAAGTTGGAAAAATCTTTAAGGGTTTGATCGAAGCAGAGAAAACAATGAAAGAGAAGCAACGTATATATAAGATGAAAGCATCGGTTGAAAAAGGAATTTTGAAAAGTTCAAACGTTTCGAAAAAAAACAAGCCAGTGCGATGACTGACCCGTGTCCAAAGGCGAGCTGCATGCTCGGCCATACCTAAGGTCACGCCCAAAGGCGAGGTAGAAAGTAAAAGGTACATTTTTTCTGCAGTAATAAAGGCTTCATTGATTACGGAACAAATTACAAACATTGAGAAAATAAAGAGTACAGGATACAACGATACCAAGATACAATACTGAAGAATGGAAAAACCTAAATGCTAGAAAAAGAAACTACTTAGGCAACAACATAGGCCGCCGTAACGGTATCGGCCTGCAAATCTTCAATCTCACTTTTGTACTTCTTAGCGACGTCAAGGTTAGGGCTGATTTTGTCTTGATTGTCGTGTAACCTGTCCATTTTCTCCCTAAGGCGAGCCAGGGAGGAGCGGGTCCTGATGAGTCTAGCAACGTCATATTCAATATCTAGTTGAAGGTTCCTTTACCTCTTCATCAGAGGGCGAAGTTCCTTCTCCAATATTTCAATACGATTCTCAACGGCCTCCTCAGCAGATAAATTGAGATATAACGACTCTTCTTGCAAATCAATGCTATCCTTGGTGACAGATATCTTCTTCTCCAGTGTATCCTCCAGTTCAATGTAGCATTCGAAAACAGCATTAGTGGTCTCAATAAAGGCAGCATCCTTTTCCAACCTCTTCGATAACTCCAAGGCCAGTTCCAAGAAGATCTTTTGTTCATCAGTCAGGCGCCACTTGTAGTCATTAAGTTCCTCAACATAAGTTTGGAACTCCTCCCCATTGTCTAAAAGATCTTCGAGGTTCTCTTCAACCTTGTTCCTCACACGCCTAATGGCAGGCATAGCAGGCGACTCCAACACGGGGATATTGTTATCCATATTTTGAAAGTAAGCAAGAGCACAAAAGTTAGAGAAAAGGAAGAAGTATGAACAAGACTTAGTATCACATTGGGGATTATTTATAATGGGAGGGCGATGCACACGAAAGAAAGCAGTGGGCGGTTATACCCCACGATTACCACAATCCACCACGTCCATCACTATCACCACTTTGTCTCTTTTGAGCCTCGTGCTTGGGGGGCTGTGGATCGGGGTAAAGCCCAAAAATATATATATAGGCCCAAATGAGCAAATGGCCCAATTGTACAACCCATTAAATTCAAATGAGAAAACTTGGGGGAAAGGAAGGGAGAGGCGACACGCCCAACACACGGCGCCCTCACCCCAGATATAACTGTTTGACAAATTCTTCGCCAGCACATCAACACACAGAAGGGAATAACCACCCCTACCACCACGATCACCACCGGGATAGGAAGAAACCGCTCATCACCACCACGTGGGAGGCGGAGCAAAAAGAAGAAACCGCCACGACCATGGGGTATCCATGATCATGGAACTCCATAACTACCATCCATTGAAATCTATAAATAGGGGCTTATGCTTCATTGTAAAGGATTTAGACTTTTTGGAGTAAACATGAACTATTGATTCTTACATTCGATTCATATATTTTATCACCCCCCTTATTTGTTCACTAGAACACGAACCTACTTTTTAAATTTGTTACCCTTTGGTGTAACATCAAATATTGATGGTTTGTGGTAAGAACATAGTATACTGTGAACCTTTGTTTTAGTTGTTTGACTGATGCTGCCGATTGGTGACTGAATGTCGTGCATTTGAGATGGATACTTTGGTTGTGCTCGTTTAAAGTTCAGTTTCTAGACTTGGTGATGTGACACTGTCAAATTCTACTGATTTTCAACACCATGAAGTTAAATCAATTGAGCAACTAATATAAATGTTGTGTCCAGTTTTAAATTTAGAAATATTACTGCCAGAGATGGATCATAACTTGAATACAAGTTACAAGTGCATTGATTTTTCTGAAACTGGGACCACGTGGTATCTTATGTGGTGGAAATTTTATTCTGAACACCGTTTCATTATAGTTAGGGTTGTACATGCACCCGTTTGGGTTGAGTTTTGTCCGAAACCCGATTTTTTTAATGGATTTTTCATTTTGAAATTCATATTCACCCAATAACCCAATCCAACTCACTTTTTTGGGTTGAATTGGGTGGGTTTGACCGGATCAATTGGGTTTGTCCGATCCATATACACCTCTAATTATAGTACATAATTTTTGCTAAAAAAAGTTATGTATATGTAGTTTGACAATTTTTTGTTCTTATTTTCAAATTTCTTTTTGATTCTTGAATAGTTAAAGTGAAATTAGTTAAACAGTTCTTATAATATTATTTAGAATCTTAGATTGTTCAAAATCACTATAACGCGTGGAGTTATGATTCTGAGCGAACTCACATGCAACAACTCACCAATGCATAGTCTCAACCTTATATATCACATGAATAGGGGTTGGAGAGTTGTTGCATTTGATAAGCAATCATTCAAACATATATTATAATAAATGATATTGTGGATTGTGAAGAGAAAATAAAAAGTTATACACTTAAATAAACTATAAGTTATAACAATCATGAATAAAGTCCAAGTAAATAGCCACAAACAATAACTTAATAAGAACATAATGCATAATGAACACTCTCCATCCATTCCTTATCTACCCTTCTATCTAAGGTTGCTATTTTAAGAATAAAGTTAAAAATAAAAAATTTAAAGTTAAAGTTGAAGTTATTTGGTATTTATTATTTTTTTCAACTTATGAGACGTCACCATCCAATGAAGACAAAGATGATGAAGGATCTTCTTCATCAAAGAATCATCCCATGCAAAGAGGAGCCGGTCTTGCAAAGGAATGACATACTCTAAAAGACCATCCCATTGACAAAGTCTTAGGTGATATCTCAAAGGGAGTGGCTACTCGATTTCAAATAAGTAACTTTTGCTCTCACTATGCATTTGTTTCACAAGGTGAACCTAAAAACTCAAAGACCGCATTACTTGATGAACATTGGATTCTTGCAATGCAAGAAGAACTAAATCAATTTAAAAGAAATGATGTGTGGGATTTAGTACCACCTCCTCCAAGTCATCAAGTGATTGGGACACGTTGGATTTTTAGAAATAAACTCGATGAAAACGGTGTTATTGTTAGGAACAAGGCACGGTTGGTAGCTCAAGGCTACAACCAAGAGGAGGGCATCGATTATGAGGAGACCTATGCTCCAGTAGCTCGCCTTGAGGGTATTATACTTTTATTAGCTTATGCATGCAATATGAACTTCAAGCTATACCAAATGGACGTTAAGAGTGCCTTCCTAAATGGATACATAAATGAAGAAGTGTATGTCAAACAACCACCCGGTTTTGAAAATCACGAACATCCGGACTATGTTTTCAAATGAAAAAGAGCTCTATATGGACTAAAGCAAGCTCCTAGAGCTTGGTATGATAGACTTAGCAAGTTCTTAATTAAAAATGGATATTCAAGGGAAAAAGTTGACACTACACTATTCATTAAACATTAGGTAAATGACGTCTTATTGGTTCAAATTTATGTTGATGATATTATTTTTGGTTCCACTAACCCATCTCTTGTCAAGAGCTTTTCTAGTCTTATGCAAGGTGAATTTGAAATGAGTATGATGGGTGAACTAACCTACTTCTTGGGACTACAAATCAAGCAACTAGAAGAAGGAACTTTCATATATCAAACTAAATATTGTCTTGAGTTGCTTAAGAAGTTTGGGATGACGGATTCAAAAATTATGGAAACTCCCATGGCATCAACATGTGCGTTAAGCAAAGATGAAGAAGGTAAAGATGTGGAAACTACAAAATATAGAGGTATAATCGGGTGCAAAGAGACTACCGATCCGGTGTTGCTTCCGCGCGTACCTTTTAAACTAAACAATTTCGAAAAACCTACATTGTTTAAAGGGGCACTTATTCAACCCCCCCCCCCCTTCTAAGTGGTAGCCAAGTAGTCTAACAAGTTAATTATACTGATGTGGCAGCTTAACTATAATATTTTAATGATTTCTTGAATTTTTTATGTCCACCTAACTTTTATTTTAATTAATGTTACTTTTAAAAAATAAAAATACAATAAAATAAATTAAATTAATGTGGCAGTGATAGTTTGCCATGAGCAGAGAAGGAAATGGAATAAACTTCCTGCGTTGAACTATAAAAATTCCTAGCAAGAAGATATGGGTTCCCATTTCTTTAATCTAGTGTTTGTTGAGTATGAATTTGTAGTAAGGTGAGCAAGCTTTCTTGAGTTGAGAATTTATTTGTTTCCCAGACTTGGATCATGCTGGGTTATTAGAAATTTGATTTGAGAATAAGAGAAATTAAGGATTTTAGTTTTGATTTGAGAAAATAGCTTGGAATTAATAAGGCAGTGAGAAATTGAAGAGATGAAGAAGATAAATTAGAGATTCAGATACAAAGAGGAAGAACAAGAGAGAGATTTTTGTTCTGATTTTCATTTTGATCCCTGCATCCTTGTCAGGAAGTTATCTTTCTCCAAAAAGGTATCACATCAGCGTTTTGTTAAAGTTAACGTCTGTTTTTAATGATTTGGACTAATGTGACTAACAGATTGCAAAGTCATGAATTACTTTGTATTTTTTCTTGAGTCAGAGACCAAAATGACAGTGAGATGCATATTAAAGGACCAAAACGACTGTTTCCCCTAAATATAAATAATAGGGATACATATTTTTCATATTTTTTTTATAATCTTATAGGTTTTTTTTTATAATATAAATATTTGTCATTGACAAATATAATTTAGGCTTAAATGCAGTTTTACCCCCCCTATTTTGAATAAATCGGAATTTTACCCCCCTATTTCACTATAACGGTAATTAATCTCTTTATGTAACTCCAAATTTAGTGGAATTTGATTATGTGGAAAGTTGACTCGATTACGGTCATTTTGGTACCAGTTTGGTGAATTATTGATCAAAATCGAGTTATCAAAATTGAGGTACCAGCTTGCTTCTGAGTTAACTTTCCACAGAACTCAAGTTTGATCAATAATTCACCAAACTGGTACCAAAACGACCGTAATCGAGTTAACTTTCCACAGAATCAAACTCCACTAAATTCGGAGTTACATAGAGAGATTAATTGCCGTTTTAGTGAAATAAATGGGGTAAAATTCCTATTTATTCAAAATAGAGGGGGGTAAACCTGCATTTAATCCTATAATTAATTACAAAAATAATACACATAACATATATGTATCACAAATTAACAAGTTAAATTTATAAACCTTTTGATATTTTCTAAATAAAAATTTAAATAATTAGAAATTATTTATTATAATTTATTTTAAAAATATACAAAGGACAAATTTTTTAATTTAATAAATTTTAAAAAAATATTGCAACAGATTCATTCATATTGTATACTAAAATTTTTTAAATATTTTATTTTAAACTTGCGGCCAAACAGGCACGTTGCGTGTCCGTTTGTCTGATGACATTCTTTATTATGTTAATATGGATAACTACTTAACCTTCTTTTTTATTGTGCTTAGTTAATCTACTTACAATATATTAAAAGGAACTAATACTAAAATACCAAATTTGTCCAATCAAGTTTAATAATATTTCAGAGTTTATGCCCTTAAATGTAATTTTAACTCTAAACTAAAAAAAGATACAAAACAAAAATAGGAAGAAAAAAAAAAAGATAAGCATAAATAAATAAATATTCCCAAAAAAATAGCATCGGTAACCACTTCTAAAAAAAGATATTATTAATCAATTATATTTAACAAAAAACTAATTAAAAAAAACTTACGCATAAAAATATGAACAAAATTAAATATAAAAGATACACATAAAAAATAGTGCAAACTGTTTTTTAATGGAAAAATATTAACTTTTTTATTTGAATGATGAATGATAACTCAATCTAACATATAACAACTTATGTATAAAAAATAAAAATAGAAGAACCTAATAAAAGAAGATACTTATTTATGAGCTTAAAAATAAAAGAACATACAAGTAGAAATAAAAACACAGTGAACCCATTTGAATTGACTTATTATAAGTTTTATAAGATAGTTTATGAGAAAAGTTTATAAAGATAAAATTTTTGTTAGTGAAAACTAACGAATTAACATGCGTAAAAAAAATTATGAATTTACACGGGACAATTGCTTTAATATTTTTTTTAATAATACGCAAGACAATTGATTTAATAAAAAAAATGAATTGACTAATAAATATTATTTAATTTTAATTTATTACACAAAATGAATCCATTTGGATTTACTTATTATAAGTTTTATAAGGTAGTTTATGAAAAAAGTTTATAAGAATATAATTTTTGTTAGTGAAAATTTATGAATTAACATGCGTCAAAAAAAGTTTACAAATTAATACATGACATTTGCTTTAATAATTTTTTTTAATCATACACGGGACAATTGATTTAATTAAAAATTGTAATCATACACTGGACAATTGATTTAATAAAAAAGAGGAATTGAATAATAGATATTTATTAATTTTAATTTATTACACTAAAATCATACACGGGACAATTGCTTTAATCAAGAAATATTAATTTAATAAATTTTAAAATATTTATCAAAATATTTTATAACATTTTTCAAAATATTTAATTATAAATTAATTTTATACTTTATTATAATATCAATCTTAAATATAAAAAAAATATCAATGGACGAGCTTTCACAAATAGTATTTTTTAAAACAACAGAAAAATGAATTCTCATCAATAATAAATATAAAAAAACACAAGACAAAATATTTATCACTAATACATAAAATGAATTGAATCAAAAATTCATACACGGGACAATTACTTTAATAAAAAAAATTCAATCATACACGGGACAATTGCTTTAATAAAAAAAGGAATTGAATAATAAATATTTGTTATTATTAATTATAATTTTTTACAAAAAAATCTTACACGGGACAATTACTTTAATAAAAAATTATTAATTTAATAAATTTTACAAAAAAAAACACCACAATGACTTAACTTATATTTTAAAAATATTTTATTGATAAAAGTCAATAGACCCGTCTCAAAACTAGTTGATATTAACTACTTTACCTTTTTTTTGTGCTTAATTATTAAGAAAAAAATAAATTTTTATTTTTTACTAAAAAAATATGAAAACCAACTTTTGTGTGGAAGATATTTTTTTACAAACATATAACAAATATATATATATATATATATATATATATAGGGGATGTTTCAAGTGAGAGGAACTTTATTGTGAGAGATGAGAGGGTTAAATCACAACCCTTTGATCAATCTTTATTGTGATCCTTAATTTTCATAATTGCAGTGTATCTTTTCAACTCCCATCCCTATGCATCTTCTCTCTCGTCGTGACTCTTAACCCTTCTCTCTCATCCCAAAGTTTGTTCTTCTAAACAAATATTTTCTTCTTCACCGCCATAGTTAACCAATAACCCCATCTCCTATTCATTTGTGTAGCTAGAAGGATGGTAAGTTTTGAATTTTGATGTGTAGGTCGACACTATTATAATTTCATCAGAAGAATTGATTAGAGATAAATTCAATAAGAAAAATGTTATTGAAACACAATTTTCTAACAAAAAAAAAAATAAAATTACACTTTTTTTTCTTTTTTCTTAACATATTTTGCACGCTTCGGTACCTGTGCCGTGAGTGGAGAGAGTATGGTGTCGTATTTTTGTTCGACCTTATTGTGTTCATAAAACATATCTCATTTAAGAAAGATCTGCTATGAAAAAGAAAAGCGTTAGTTAACACATCATCAAGTAAGCACCATATATATAATCCAAGAAAAATGTTTGAGAGAAAAAACAAACAAAGTCAACAACTATAAGTGAAATTGCTATTGAATAGCAAGTAAATTGAAATGTCGACCGAATTGAAATGTTGAACTTTTTCATAACTTTATAATTTTGATGTTATTCATGGTCACACACACTTTGATGTTATCCTGATAATTTAAACATCATTTAAAAATAAATAAAATCTTATTAATAATTATGTCAATTAAAATTAAAATCAGGCCCGGCCCTGAGGGTAGGCAATGGGTACCATGGCCTAATGCCTATTATTTTTAGGGCCCAAAATACGGGGAAACTACCATTTTCGTCCCCGAATGTGCACATTGCTGTCAAAGTAGTCCCCGACTCACATAAAAATACAAAATAGTCCTTGACTGTTCATTCCGTTAGTCATATTAGTCCATCACGTTAATTTATTCCATTAACTCAAATAAAACTGACATATTCCTATTTTTAATGCTTTATTTTTATTAAAAAAAACTAAAAAAAATACATCTTCATCACTTTATTCATCGATGTCCAGAAAAATCCCTTCAACATCATGAAAATCTATCATCGAGACCCATATCACTACTAGAAAACATGCGTTTAGCAACCGATTTAACAACCGATTTTCGTCAAAATCGGTTGCTAATTCAATTAGCAACCGATTTAGCAACCAATTAAAATCAGTAGCAAAAACCTTGGTCGCTGATTTGTAGTGACCAAATTAGCAACCAATTTTTTAGCAACCACTTAGCAACTGAATTTTGAGACCGAATTAGAGACCAATATCAGCAACCAATTAAGAGACTGATTTGAAAGAACAGTTTAGAGACAGATTGTTCGACGCATTGTCGACGCTATTAGCAACTGATTTAGTGACCACTTTATTTAATTATAAAACAAATCAGTCGCTAATTCAGTTGCTAATTTCGAATTTTTTTTTTAAAAAAAAAATTGTAGCCCATGTAATATATATATATAGACTGCTTCTACTATGGACCATAAATATAGGTGGTCCATGATGGACTGTTGATTTCCAAAATTTCTCTTTCATTTTTAACCATTGGATGAACAATTGTATAGGAGCTATAAAACACTGAATCAATTTCTTTTTTACTATTTTTTCCTTTGTCCCATCACTGCGTCAGTCAGCAAAGAATTTCTACTCTCTCTTCCGTCTCTCTCTCCCGTCAATTAATCTCTCTATCTATTTTCACTTCTTTTAAAAAAATTTACCAATTACTATATTTAAAAATAATATTTTATTATTTAATAAACTTTCGTTTTACAAAATTTTAGTAAACTACTACCTCCGCCTCATTTTATTAGAACTATTTTGATTAAATGACATTATTCACTTATCATGCTTTGACCATACTTTTTTAATAATATATAGATATAAATATAAGCATGTGAGGTCTTGTTTGGTTTGTTTTAATGAGTATATTCAAAATATCTAATTTTCATAATTTTTACTAATAAAAAATTAAAGATATTAATGATCAAAATTGTGCGTTGGCATACGTGCAGTGGTCAAATTAATTCTTATATTTTGGGACAGAGGTAGTAATTTAAAGACTTGTATATTTGAATGGGTCCATTTATTTTTATTTGATATTTAACTTCGTCATTATATTAAGATAGAAAAATATTGTTGGTATACAAAAGAGCAGAAAATCAAACTCAGAATCTCATGCATGCTACTCAAATTTTTCGCCACTAGATTAATCTAATGGTTTAAAATAGAAAAATATTTATAAAAAAATATTTAAAATTTTGTTATAAAATATAAATAAAATTATTGGGCTATTTATTGTAAAATTTATTAAATCAATAAATTTGTTTTATTAAAGCTATTGTCTTGTATATATTTTTAAATAAATGATAATTTTTTAATCAGGTAGCTTAGTAGTTAGAATTCCACCTTGAATAAGTGGAGTGTTCAGAGTTCAAACTCTGACTCTTGCATATAAAACGTTATATTCCTACCAATAGAGTTAAACTCACAGTACTAAATAAATTATAATAAATATATTTTAATGTTCGAATTTGGTCAAGTAGCCAAGTGACTTGAAATTTCACCTTAAAGGTGAATAAGTTGAGTGTCCGAGCTTCGAACCTCGACTCCTGCACATATAGTATGATATCCCTACCAACTGAACTATATAAGTTAAGAGTGAAGATTAATAAATTTAACTTATTGATTTCCAATAAGGAAAACGCTAAACATATGTCCCGTGTATCTTTTTGTAATAAATTATAATTATCAATGATAAATATTATTTAAATTTTTATGTATCAGCGATAAATATTTTTCCCGTGTTTTTTTATATTTATTATCGATGAGAACTAATTTTCATGATGTTTAAAAAATGTTTTAATGCACGAGTCCATTGATTTTTTATTGATATTTAAGTATGGTATTATACTAAAGTATTTAAAAATATCTTGTAAAATATTTTTAAAATATAACTAAAACTTTTGTGCAGTTTTTGTAAAATTTATTAAATTAAGGGTAAATAACTATTTATCCCCGTACAAAATGAGAGAATTTTGATTTAACCCTGCCTAATTTTTATTTTATTTTTTTTAAATCAAACCTTGCAATATCAAGATTATCTCATCTACTCCCTGAATTGCCAATTGGACATGGAATATTCATTTTTGATGATGTGGCGTGCTTATGTGGACTATGACTGGAACAAATGAATTATGTGGCATGCTAGGTTGCTTTTTTTTTTCTTTATTTAATTAATAACATGTAAAATAATTTATTAAAAATGTGATTTTCTATTTAAGCTAGCTAGTTTATAATTTTAAAATATTTTATAACGGTTTAATAATGATGAACTTAAATATCGAATAAAAATCAATAGATCTATATAAATACATAAGTCTCAAAAGTACTTCAGTTAATTACTTATGGTTGTATATAGGTGCATGTTATTGTCACAAGTTTATGACTCTTTTTGTGTTCATTTTTTTCAAATAAGGATAATAGATTTTGCATGTTTTGTGAATGCACATGCTTATTAATTCTTTCTTGAGATTTAAGTTTGATAGTATAAAATTAAGAATAAAAACAAAATTAGAATAAGATATTTATAAATTTGTTATAATTTTTTAAAAAAAATATAAGTGAAATTATTTTGTAGTTTCACGTAGAATTATTAAATGAATAAATTTATTTTATTAAAGCTATTGTCTTTTGTATATTTTTACAATAAATTACACGAGTCTATTGGCTTTTATTCAATATTTAAGTTCATCATTATATCAGGATAGAAAATTTATTTCAAATATAATATTTAATTTTTTTATATAAAATATTGTTGATTTTTTTTCTTTCAAATATACTAGTTTTGAGACCCGTCCATTCACACGGGTCTATGACTTTTATTTATAAAATATTATTAAAATATAAGAGACGTCATTGTGTTATTTTTTATAAAATTTATAAATTAATAATTTTTTTGATTAAAATAATTGTCCCGTGTATGATTAATTTTTTTTTTAATTAAAGCAATTGTCCCGTTCATGATTTTTGTGTAATAAATTATATTTAATATTAATAAATATTTATTATTCAATTTTTAATTAATTTTTTTTGTTAAATATATTGGATTAATATATTTTTTTAGAGGTAGTTTCAGATGCTATTTTTAAGTAGAGAATTTTCTTTTATGCTTATCTTTTTTTATTCTTCCTATTTTTGTTTTGTATCTTTTTTTTTGCTTAGAGTTAAAATTACATTTAAGAGTATAAACTCTAAAATATTATTAAACTTGATTGAACAAATTTTGTATTTTAGTAATAGTTTCTTTTAATATACTGCCTCCGGCCACAAATATAAGCAAAAATACACTTTTTAGATTCATTGAATAATTGATGTATCTGGACTATAATATAAACCAGATACATCTGTTATTCAATGAATCTAAAAAGTACATTTTTGCTTATATTTGTGTCCGGAGGGATAATTGTAAGTAGATATATTAACTCCATATCCCAAAATGATATTTAAGAATGAAAAAAAAAAATTACAAACTAAAACACGTGTCCTTCATATCACAAAATTTTAATTAACAAAAGTCCAAAAGAGAGAAAAAGTAGACCGATGCGTGAAGTGAAGTGTGATGTAGAGGAGAGAATTGATTGGAAGTAAAAATCATGTGGAGAAGGTGCATGCTATTAGATGTCAATCCAAAGGTGGCTGTTCCTTGTCCACCATAGACCATTTGCAATCCTAGTCCATATTAGAATTAGTCTATATATATATACACACACACACAAACATAAATATAACTAACAAAATACATTAGTAAATTATATTCTTATAAAGATATGTTTAATCAAAGATTATATGAAAAAAAAATCTCCTATAGAAAATAAATTAAAGGTTTAAGTATCGACTATTACATTAAATTTATACCTAGACTAACTTAGCATAGTATTAAACAAGGCTTTAACTAATGCTTTTTTCTTCAAAGTCAATATTACAAAATAAATCCTATAGAAAATAAATTAAAGCTTTGGTTCATCAAAGCTTTACATCATGTATCATACTAGAAGCCTCTAATCCACATGCTCCATGATATACTGGTACTATGACTACACTTACCTGCACAAAAGTTGAGGCATTCAATAGTTAATTTTTAATCGATAGTCTATAAAAAAGGACCCCCAAAATACACTAGAAGAAAAAGTCCCACATCAAGACTTATGGACAATTGATGTATAAAAGTTCTCTTTCACCATAATCACAACCATCGCATGGAACGAACAGTGGAGAACAATGGTGATCATTATATAGAAGTGTAGAACAGAGTTAAAAGACTTACTTCATTTGACAATTTGTTCCAGCCAATAATTTTTTTTTTTTGTAGTGTAGCTAACAAACATACATAAACATAAATATAAATATAGCCCCACATAAATATATCTAGCTATAGAACTCTACCAAGGAAATTGCTTTCAATAGCCAACATAGCCTATGCAAGTTTAACTTGAACAACTTTAAGTCATAAACACTCTGTACACAGGAGCAGCAACTAGCTAGCTATTAAATCTAGTCTCACACACACACACACACACAAACTATATATTTTATCGCATATAAAAGTTGAAATAAAGAAAGAGAAAAGAAAGATAACAATATAACCATGTTATCTCTTTTATGGAATGTGGTATGTCTTGCTTTGTAATCATGTTTGCATCCCAGTCGCACAAATACCTAGAAGCTAAGCTAATGAAGAGAACAAACTACTATTGAGATACATTTAGCTTGAAACGTAAAAAATGGTATGAAATATAAAATCAGTTTCACACATTACAATTCCAAAGCAATGCCATTTGCATCTTCAGCTCTGCTCAAGATAACATATTATCAAGAATCAACTATCCCAAAAAGCTTGGTGGTAGGTAAAAGCACATGAATGATTTTAAATCTAACATATTATTGCACATGAACACCTAAACTTGGGCTGAAACTTAAGCTTTTTTATATAAGACACGATATAACAAGAATTGAACTCTTCAAATCCCATTGTCACAGAGACTTAAATATCATGATATTCTTGTCATGAATCATACCATAAACCATAAGCCATTAGGTGAAAGCTCATGAATGGTTTTATATCTAACACGTCACAATTGTTATTAGTCCATTCTTAAGCATCAGAAATTATTTGAGGTTTCTGGCATCAACAAGTATAACACTTAAAGAGGAACAACATTGGAGATTTATCAGTGTTCAAGATTGTAGTTCATTTACAGACTCTTTGTTAGCATATAACTATAAGAAAGATAAACAATTGGCAACTCAATTTATGAACAAAACTTTAATTAACCTTCAACATATGTTATAAGTGAGTCTATTATAAACAAAACAAACAAAAACTAGAAACAAAAAAAATAAATAAATAAATAAAATCTTTATGAATGTGTCTAGTTAAATTGACAACAGTATAGATATCATGAAATTGCCAAAATATTGTACACTTCTAACAAGTATCAGCTCATTTTGTGCCTCCTATTTGTATTAATAATAGGTAAAGCTCTTTGGCATTTAAGGTAACATAGCATTTTGTATAAATAATCAAACCTGAAATACATAGGAAAAATGTATCACCAAACATCTTCGAGAAAATGCTCAGTGTTCCTTTTGATCGCTTGCACGCCTAAAAACATTCTTTTAACTTGGCAAACACACACAAGACAATAAAAAAACTCTCAAAAGTCTATAGACAAATCATGACACTAAAGACCAATCAAGACAATGTTGTGAAGTATGTAGTAGCTGATCTGGTACCCTTTCAAAGATTAATAGAAAACAGAATATCCCTAAAAAGTATACGACACTGACAAATCCACGAGCCTAATATTTCTCCCCGTCACAAAATTCAAAACAATAGATATAACAACAATATCAATAACTTAAGGAACATTATATTTGGTAAACTAAATTCAATTGAAGAACTTGCATGAAAACACAAAAATTAGTATTCTATTAAAAATAATAAATGGGAAAAAGTGCGACAACTACCTTCAAGGACAGAGTAAAATCCAATGCCTTAGAGAGAAGAAAGCCATGAGTTGCGCTTTCGAATTGAACTTGGCAACATTGCAACAAGGTCTCGACAAAGATAGAGCGCTATGAAGTCGTGAGAAATCGAGCTCTGAATGATTTGATTTTGTTGCATGAGAATTTGAGAATTGTTTTAGGGTTTTGTTGCGTCAGTCTCTAAAAGCAAAATTTCTAGTAGTGACTAGCACTTAAACTTTGAATTTTGGAGCAACCATGAAATTGTAATGAGTATCAGCAGAACAAATGAAAATATACCATCTTTAAATAGTCATACTTAAGCATTAAACGTTTCACAAGCTTTAAGCAAAATAAGATTTTCATTGAGAGCGTGAACCTTGTCGAGTTTAAAACCCTAAAATTTATCAACAAAAAAAAAAAAAGAAAAAACCTATAACCTTTGAGTACAACTACACTACCATCTTGCGCGCAAACAAAGAACACAATAAGAACAAGATTGTTGAAGTTCCATACCTGGAAAGAGTCGGCAGTGACGATTCCATCGTTGAGGCACTTTGAGAGTTCCAATGTGATTCGGATCTAGTTAGAATAGTTGAGTTCTTCGTTTCCGATCACAGTTCGCTGAGATTGAAGAAGGGTTCGTGTGAGAATTGTGAATTGAAGAGGGTTCACCTAGATTGACAAAAGGGTTTAATAAGGAAAGGGAAAAGAGTTCGTGATATTGAGAAAAGAAAAGTTGGAAATAAAAACAGAAGATTAAAGAAGTGTTTCCGCTCAAAAATAAATATCAATTTTTAAATCTACTTAAAGTAAAAATAAAAAATAATCTACTTATTGTTAAAAAAAAAAAGAAAAATCTACTTAAAGTAGTACAGCCATAGCTTATTTAAAAAATTGTACAAATATTATTTTTTAAAAAAGATATTAATTTTTTATAAATATTTGATTAATTTTTTTTTAGTGATTTGTAAAAAAAAAAAATGTTTGCGACGGATTTTTTGAACGCTAATTATCGGTCTCCAATTCGTTCTCTATAGCAACTGATATAACGATCGAAAAGTTTTTGGCTTTAAACTTCAAATAATAGTCTCTAATTCGGTCTCTAAAGCGACCGAT
>CP125838.1:42942815-42952815 GCA_030408175.1 Trifolium repens
GCCTCCCATGTGAGCAAGGAGGTAAACGGAAAAAGGCTAGCATGTTGTTCCTTCCATGCCAAGGGAAGGCCAAGGCCTGCCCACCGTCAAGAACAGCAGCATGTTCTTCACCAATTTCCTCCCAAATCCTACAAAATCTCACTTTTTGATTAAATTCCATCATGAATTTTATGAATTTGATCCAAAGAAATATTATTTAGATCGATTTCCAAGCTTCAGCACGCTGAAACGAAGTCCGTCTGCCCACCCCAGCAAGCCCTCGCGAGGGCGCGCGCCCGCCCGCCCACCAGCCCAACATATGCCTCCCCCTATATAAGATTGATATGCCATTTTCAGATTTGTAGAAAAAGTGCCCTTTTTTCCCTGTATCCATAAGTTTTTGAAACAGCTTAAAAGTGGACCTAGAGGACGAATTTTTTTACGAAACTTTTTGTGCTTGTTAGGGACCTTAAGAATAACCAAACCACGAAGGAATCGTAATTTTCCGATGTCGGATGAATTAATTACGAATTTTTTTGCTGCAACGTCGCAAAAAACGGATAAGGGGTAAAGCACCACCTAGAAATTGAATTTTGAGTTGATTCTTTGTGTGCACACCCCACACAATATATATAATTGGACTGGAAAGTGGCTAAGCATTCCGACGAAGTTTCGATTAATTTTGAATTTTCGGCCGAAACTTCGTAAAAAGGCAAATTCGAAGTAAACTAGTATCTAGAAATCGAATTTTGAGTTGGTTCTTTGTGTGCACACCCCACACAATATATATATAATTGGACTGGAAAGTGGCTAAGCATTCCAACTAAGTTTCGGATTATGTTGTTTTTTCGGCCGAAATGAGGAAATTCACAATTTTGAACCAAGTAAGTGAAGGAAAATTGTAATGATAAAGCAGCGGAATTTAAAAATTTTCCTTTAGAGATCCTTACGAATGGGCATGAGTTTGTGTTTAGGATTTTTACCTCTTGTAGAAAATCCTTTTCTTTTTCTTTTCACGAACGGTGGCCGGTCAATTCTTTGATTACGAACTGGATTGATCACGAGCGTTGATGACGAAGAAAAACGCCTCTATCTAGTCCACACGAACAGGAACCTTCAAGAGAGTGCTAGCTCAAGAGGATGAAGGCCTTTTGTGAGTGGAGGCAAGAAATAAGGATTAGGGTTTTCTGTTTCTTAAGAAATCACTTAAGAGTATTTTTCTCAATCACAAAGGTTCTATTTATAGAACCAAGTGTCTTGTGCACCATGACAAACTATTTGTCATTGGGCCACAATTATTCTAAACCCTTTTAATTAAATAAATCTTTTTAAGAAACGCACCCCCCATGTGTCATGTACACATGAGTGCTTTCTTTTCATAACAAATTATGATACGCTTATTTAATTACCATGATACCCTTATCATATTTCCTTAATTCTCTGAGGTGCACCGTACCTTACGGTGTTCCAATTTCACACTAGCCTGTTCTTATGTGTGTGACCCTTGTAGGTTTCCATAACGTTGGCAATTATATTAAATCCTCTATTTAATATAATAAACAATGAGCGGTATCTAGCAACACATCATTGCTACCCAAGTTATGAGAAATTAACATGTGATCTAAAACACAACCTCTAGTGATAATATCATTGTGTACAATTACCCCTTTGCCCCTTATGTCTATATTGAACACAAAGCATACTTGGTGTCATCTTTGTCCAGTTCAATATTGGGCCCATGACATTTATCCTGTTATGCAGGATTGGCAAATTCCATCTAGGACACTACTGTCCCTCAGCATGCTTTGTGAAGTACCCATTAACTGCCTTTATGGTCATCCTGTTACGGACAACGTTAGATCAGTAACAAAGCACTTGACTCCACATCTAGGGTACATAGTGGTTTCAGGTCTAAGGGCGGCTTACACCATTATCACCATGAGAGTAACTTATGACACTTTGCATAACTTTGCATGTAGTACTCTCATTGCGGGTCAATCCGGTATAAATATTACTCCTAATATTTCTTATACCTATGTCAAGACTTGATAACTCCTTATCCTATGATCCATGAGATGCGATCATCAGTCTATCTTCATAATAGTCTCTATGTTTTATCATTATCCCAATTCATGATAAAACTCGACTACAGATACTTTAAGAATAGCGTCTTTATGTTTAATGTAATCTCATGATTAAGTCACACTTAATATTAAACAGACTTTCTATTCTAGGGACTTCATTATTTTGGACATACAAACATAATAAAGAAAAATGCCTTTTATTATTAATAAAGAAACAATAATTTATTAATAATTTATTCGATACAAGTACTAAAGTCATTGGCCTCTAGGGCTTACACCAACAATCTCCCACTAGCACTAGAGCCAATCTGGTATTACTTTAATACCCATAGACCTAGTGTGCCCATCATGCTTCAACTGCGCAAGAGGCTTTGTTAGTGGATCAGCTATGTTGTCAAGTGTAGGTACTTTGCATATTTTCACATCTCCTCTATCTATTATCTCTCGAATAAGATGGAATCGCCTGAGTATGTGTTTGGATCGTTGGTGAGATCTAGGTTCCTTAGCTTGTGCAATTGCACCATTGTTGTCACAATACAGACTAATGGGATCAACAATGCTAGGGACCACTTCAAGTTCAGATATGAACTTCTTGATCCAAACAGCTTCCTTTGCAGCACTTGAGGCAGCAATATACTCAGCCTCAGTTGTAGAATCAGCTACTGTCTCTTGCTTTGAACTCTTCCAGCTTACAGCGCCACCATTTAAGCAAAACACGAAACCAGATTGCGATCTAAAATCATCCTTGTCGGTTTGGAAGCTAGCATCGGTGTACCCTTCAACCGCAAGTTCTTCCTCACCTCCATATACCAAGAATGTTTCCTTAGTTCTTCTCAAGTACTTAAGGATATTCTTGACGGCTATCCAGTGACTCTCACCGGGATCAGATTGGTACCTGCTCGTTGCACTCAAAGCATACGAGACATCTGGACGAGTACACAACATGGCATACATAATGGATCCGATTGCTGATGCATACGGTATCTCATTCATGCGTTCCCTTTCTTCTTTAGATGAAGGGCATTGTGTCTTCGAAAGACATATTCCATGTTGCATTGGTATGAATCCTTTCTTGGAATTATGCATATTAAAGCGCCTTAGCACTTTATCTATATATGTACTCTGACTTAGTCCAAGCAGTCTTTGTGATCTATCTCTATAGATTCTTATTCCCAATATATAGGCTGCTTCGCCAAGGTCCTTCATAGAAAAGCAATTCCCTAACCAAGTCTTTACTTGTTGTAAGGTAGGGACATCGTTTCCTATTAGTAATATGTCATCTACATATAACACTAGGAAGACGATCTTGCTCCCACTAACCTTCTTGTAGACACAAGGTTCATCTTCATTTTTAATGAATCCATATTTTGTTACGGTTTCATCAAAACGAAGATTCCAGCTTCTTGAAGCTTGCTTCAATCCATAGATTGATCGCTGTAGCTTGCATATCTTATGAGCTTCATTTGGTATGTCAAATCCTTCGGGTTGTGTCATGTACACATCCTCAAGGAGATTTCCATTAAGGAAGGCAGTTTTGACATCCATTTGCCATATTTCATAATCATGATATGCTGCGATAGCAAGTAAAATCCGAACAAATTTAAGCATTGCAACTGGTGAAAAGGTTTCATCATAGTCAATACCATGAATTTGTTTATATCCTTTAGCAACCAGTCTTGCTTTGTAGGTATGTACTTTACCATCCATGTCAGTCTTCTTTTTGAAGACCCACTTGCACCCTATAGGACGAACTCCTACGGGAGGCTCTACCAAGTTCCAAACTTGGTTTGTGTACATGGAATCTATTTCAGATTTCATGGCTTCTAGCCACTTCTCAGATTCGGGGCCAGTTATGGCCTCTTGGTAGGTTACAGGCTCATCTTGATCCATGAGTAATACGTCACCTTGTTCCGTTATGAGATACCCATATCTCTCAGGTTCATGACGTATCCTGTTTGACCTACGCTGAACTTGTTCTACTTGAGCAGGTTGTTCTTCCACAACATCTTGTGGTTCCCGCTCATGTTCCACCACTGTCTGCCCAACAATTGGTGGTTCTTGAATTTCTTCAAGTTCCACACTCCTCCCACTGATTCTTTTGGAAATAAATTCCTTTTCCAGGAAGACACCAGTTCGAGCGACAAACACTTTGCCCTCGGAAGGATTATAAAAGTAGTATCCTCTTGTTTCTTTAGGATATCCTACAAATAGGCATTTGTCAGATTTGGGTTCAAGTTTAGTTGTTATTAGTCGCTTTACATAGACTTCACAACCCCAAACCTTCATGAAAGACAGATGTGGTTTCTTTCCACTCCATATCTCATATGGTGTCTTTTCAACCTTTTTGGATGGAACGTGGTTAAGTGTATAAGCTGCTGTCAATAGGGCATGTCCCCAAAAGGAGTTTGGAAGATCCGCATGACTCATCATGGATCGCACCATGTCTAACAAGGTTCGATCTCTTCTCTCAGATACACCATTCCATTGTGGTGTTCCGGGAGGAGTTAGTTGTGATACTATACCACATTCTTTAAGATGGTCATAGAATTCTAGGCTTAAATATTCACCACCTCGATCTGATCGAAGAGTTTTAATATTCTTGCCTAATTGGTTTTGCACTTCATTTTTGAATTCTTTGAACTTTTCAAAGGATTCGGATTTGTGTTTCATTAGATACACATATCCATATCTACTAAAGTCATCAGTAAATGTTATGAAGTACGTAAAACCACCTCTAGCAGGTATGTTCAATGGTCCACATACATCAGTATGTATGAGTGCCAAAAGATCATTAGCCCTTTCACCTTTTCCTTTGAATGAGGCTTTTGTCATCTTTCCAATTAAACAAGATCTACATGTATCATATGATTCATAATCAAAAGAGTCCAAAAGTCCATCTTTATGGAGTTTGGAGATGCGTCTCTCATTTATATGGCCTAAACGACAGTGCCAAAGGTAACTTGGATTCAACTCATTAGGTTTCATCCTTTTAGTATTAATGTTATAGATTGACGTTTCAAGATCAAGGACATAGAGTCCATTATACATTTGAGCATTAGCATAGAATATATCATTTAAATAAATAGAGCAACAATTGTTCTTTATTGTAAATGTAAAACCAAACTTGTCCAAACAAGAAACGGAAATAATATTCCTGCTAATGGCAGGTACATAATAGCAGTTCTTTAACTGAATTATTAAACCACTAGGTAAAGTTAAATTATAAGTCCCTACGGCTAAAGCAGCAACTCTTGCTCCATTCCCAACTCGTAGGTCCACTTCACCTTTCGCCAATTCTCTACTCTCCTTTAGTTCCTGCACATTAGTACAAATGTGAGAACCACATCCAGTATCTAATACCCATGATGTAGAAGTAGATAAATTAATTTCTATAACAAAAATACCTGAAGTTGTAGGAGCTACTCCTTTCTTCTTATCTTCCAGGTACTTTGGGCAATTCCTTTTCCAATGTCCGGTCTTACCGCAATAGAAACAATTGCCTTCTTTTGCTATGCTCCCACTAGGCTTTAAAGCAGGGGGAGTTTCTTTTGGTTTGGCAACTCCCTTGCCTTTCCATTTACCACCTTGCTTTTTGGGCTTCTTGTGATGCTTATTTCCATTACTAACCATTAGAATGGATTTCCCTTTAGACTTCAGATTTTGCTCGGCAGTTCTTAACATGCTTAGCAATTCAGGAAGAGTCTTATCCAAATTATTCATATTGAAGTTTAGGATAAACTGACTGAAACTATCCGGCAACGATTGCAGAATGAGATCAGTTGCAAGTTCTTTCTCAAGAGGGAATCCTAGCCTTTCAAGGTTTCCCACATACCCAATCATCTTGAGCACATGAGGACCTACCGGAGATCCCTCACTTAACTTGCATTGAAAAAGGGATTTTGAAACTTTGAACCTCTCATGACGGGCTTGCTCCGCATATAGAGTTTTCAAGTGTTCGATCATTTCAACAGCATTCATGTTTTCATGTTGCTTCTGAAGCTCAGAATTCATGGTAGCCAACATGAGGCATGCAACCTCATTAGCATCATCAACATGCTTCTTGTAAGCATCCTTTTCAGCCCTTGGAGCATTATTAGCTGGCTCATTTTCAGGAACAGGTTCCTCTAATGCATACAGCTTATTATCATGCTTGAGGACAATCCTCAGATTTCGGTGCCAATCAAGAAAATTTGAACCATTCAACTTTTCTTTGTCAAGGATTGATCGCAAAATGTTGTTTGATGTGTTTGATGACATGGTTATCTACATAAAGAAGTGAAAATATAAGTATCATTTTATTTAATTAGGACTTTAATTAAATACGCTCCCACTATTTTACTCAAACCAAATGACCCTCATCACTTGATTCGGAAAATCCCGTTGGAAGATTTTCTAGTGGGTCAAGATCCACATTTCACTTTGTCTTAAGTCCGCGGTGAGCGGATTACACAAGACTCAGTTTATTTAGGTAGGAACTCCTTCCAATTGTATCTCATACAACTCTTGAATATATCAATTGGGTGAAAAACTCCTTATTCGAATTCATCTTATGAATTATTCCCAATCATTGCTTCTTAAACTTATATAATCTCATTATATTTGTTAAGTTAAGTTTGACCCTTACTTTAGAAGTTGGATATTACAATTATCCCATCGCACCTTACCAATATAGAGTATGCACTTCGCGGTGGGCGAACCTACATAGCTCGATACTAGTCTTGATGAGTTCTAAAGCTTGGAAAGCGTAAACTTAATATTCACATACTTTATTAATAAACAAAATGCACTCCGCGGTGGGCGAACCCACATTTTCTTTATTAATCTCTTATGTGTCTCTTGAGGGATTTTAATTAATTTGATCTCACCGGCTTGTTTAACATATTAAACGCTCTCACATGCATCAACATACATATAAAACAATAATAACAAATGATATGATTATGGCCTCCTAACGCAAGTGTGCCAATGAGAGAACCCTAAACTAGCCTAACGATGATCTACTTCTCCAAGTATCATCTTCATGGCTGTCCTCCTTTGTTCCTATTGTAATTCTATTATTACATCAAAGAATACTCGTTTTACATACGAGGGAGTAAGATGAGAAGAGAAATTACATCAAGAATTTTAGAGAGAGGCACGACACGCAGGCCGTATTTTAAAATCCAAATTTAAAAACAAAAGAGTAAACTAAGGCCATAATCAATCATCACAAAACATAACAATAAACATATTTATTATTATTATCAATTCAGGTCGAATAGATTAATGAAATTAAAATTTTGGCGAACGGGCAAAATCGGAGTTGTCACCTGCGCCCCGCGCAGATGCCCTGCGCCCCGCGCAATTTCACCAAAAGGGTGATTTTGCTCCTGCCATCTGCGCCCCGCGCAGATGCCCTGCGCCCCGCGCAGGCCCGTGCGAAAAACCTAGTTTTTCGCGAATCCTAATGCAGAATTTCGTGCCGTCAAAACCTTTTATGATCGAAATTCGATATAATTGATTAACATGTCATTGCTTCACCATACTAATGTCGGATTCCAAAGCAAATGATCATGAATCAATTCAATATCAAATAACTTTCATAATTTGTTTTATTTTAACGAAATTATGAACGATGTATCTAATACACCGTTTTGCATTACGATCACTTATATCATATATAAGTGTTGATCAATCTTATTTGTATAAACCTATGACAATTAACATATCGCTGCTTCACCATACAATTGTCGGATTCCGAAGCCGTTTCAATGTTAACCATCAATTTTCATACAAATAGATGCCAAATTTTAATTGCTCGATTTTAATCTTTATTAGATGTTTTAATCATATTAAAACTGAATTCATGAAATAAACAAACATCAATCTCATGGATTCGTAAGTGGCTCTGATACCACTGAAGGAAAATTGTAATGATAAAGCAGCGGAATTTAAAAATTTTCCTTTAGAGATCCTTACGAATGGGCATGAGTTTGTGTTTAGGATTTTTACCTCTTGTAGAAAATCCTTTTCTTTTTCTTTTCACGAACGGTGGCCGGTCAATTCTTTGATTACGAACTGGATTGATCACGAGCGTTGATGACGAAGAACAACGCCTCTATCTAGTCCACACGAACAGGAACCTTCAAGAGAGTGCTAGCTCAAGAGGATGAAGGCCTTTTGTGAGTGGAGGCAAGAAATAAGGATTAGGGTTTTCTGTTTCTTAAGAAATCACTTAAGAGTATTTTTCTCAATCACAAAGGTTCTATTTATAGAACCAAGTGTCTTGTGCACCAAGACAAACTATTTGTCATTGGGCCACAATTATACTAAACCCTTTTAATTAAATAAATCTTTTTAAGAAACGCACCCCCCATGTGTCATGTACACATGAGTGCTTTCTTTTCATAACAAATTATGATACGCTTATTTAATTACCATGATACCCTTATCATATTTCCTTAATTCTCTGAGGTGCACCGTACCTTACGGTGTTCCAATTTCACACTAGCCTGTTCTTATGTGTGTGACCCTTGTAGGTTTCCATAACGTTGGCAATTATATTAAATACTCTATTTAATATAATAAACAATGAGCGGTATCTAGCAACACATCATTGCTACCCAAGTTATGAGAAATTAACATGTGATCTAAAACACAACCTCTAGTGATAATTTCATTGTGTACAATTACCCCTTTGCCCCTTATGTCTATATTGAACACAAAGCATACTTGGTGTCATCTTTGTCCAGTTCAATATTGGGCCCATGACATTTATCCTGTTATGCAGGATTGGCAAATTCCATCTAGGACACTACTGTCCCTCAGCATGCTTTGTGAAGTACCCATTAACTGCCTTTATGGTCATCCTGTTACGGACAACGTTAGATCAGTAACAAAGCACTTGACTCCAAATCTAGGGTACATAGTGGTTTCAGGTCTAAGGGCGGCTTACACCATTATCACCATGAGAGTAACTTATGACACTTTGCATAACTTTGCATGTAGTACTCTCATTGCGGGTCAATCCGGTATAAATATTACTCCTAATATTTCTTATACCTATGTCAAGACTTGATAACTCCTTATCCTATGATCCATGAGATGCGATCATCAGTCTATCTTCATAATAGTCTCTATGTTTTATCATTATCCTAATTCATGATAAAACTCGACTACGGATACTTTAAGAATAGCGTCTTTATGTTTAATGTAATCTCATGATTAAGTCACACTTAATATTAAACAGACTTTCTATTCTAGGGACTTCATTATTTTGGACATACAAACATAATAAAGAAAAATGCCTTTTATTATTAATAAAGAAACAATAATTTATTAATAATTTATTCGATACAAGTACTAAAGTCATTGGCCTCTAGGGCTTACACCAACAGTAAGCAACAACTCAAGGGGCAAATTCCGTTGCAACAAGTCGAAGGCCAGCAGAACAAGCCATTGTAAGCCACGAGTAAGCCACGATTAAGCGCGAGCAAGCGCGGCGCGGCCTCCGCGAAGGCCGCGTCGTGCGTGCGTGCTAGCGCGCGCGTGGGGGGGGGGGGGGGATCTTGTATATTAGAGTATGGGTGAGCCTTCAGGACGCTGAAACGAAGTCCGTCAGCCCACCCCAGCAAGCCCTCGCGAGGGCGCGCGCCCGCCCGCCCACCAGCCCAACATAAGCCTCCCCCTATATAAGATTGATATGCCATTTTCAGATTTGTAGAAAAAGTGCCCTTTTTTCCCTGTATCCATAAGTTTTTGAAACAGCTTAAAAGTGGACCTAGAGGACGATTTTTTTTACGAAACTTTTTGTGCTTGTTAGGGACCTTAAGAATAACCAAACCACGAAGGAATCGTAATTTTCCGATGTCGGATGAATTAATTACGAATTTGTTTGCTGCAACGTCGCAAAAAACGGATAAGGGGTAAAGCACCACCTAGAAATTGAATTTTGAGTT
>CP125838.1:42962815-42965315 GCA_030408175.1 Trifolium repens
TTAGATCGATTTCCAAGCTTCAGCACGCTGAAACGAAGTCCGTCTGCCCACCCCAGCAAGCCCTCGCGAGGGCGCGCGCCCGCCCGCCCACCAGCCCAACATATGCCTCCCCCTATATAAGATTGATATGCCATTTTCAGATTTGTAGAAAAAGTGCCCTTTTTTCCCTGTATCCATAAGTTTTTGAAACAGCTTAAAAGTGGACCTAGAGGACGAATTTTTTTACGAAACTTTTTGTGCTTGTTAGGGACCTTAAGAATAACCAAACCACGAAGGAATCGTAATTTTCCGATGTCGGATGAATTAATTACGAATTTTTTTGCTGCAACGTCGCAAAAAACGGATAAGGGGTAAAGCACCACCTAGAAATTGAATTTTGAGTTGATTCTTTGTGTGCACACCCCACACAATATATATAATTGGACTGGAAAGTTGCTAAGCATTCCGACGAAGTTTCGATTAATTTTGAATTTTCGGCCGAAACTTCGTAAAAAGGCAAATTCGAAGTAAACTAGTATCTACAAATCGAATTTTGAGTTGGTTTTTTTTGTGCACACCCCACACAATATATATAATTGGACTGGAAAGTGGCTAAGCATTCCGGACAGGTTTCGAGTGATTTTGAATTTTCGGCCGAAACGTTGTAAAAACGCGGATACGACGTAAACCGCCACCTAGAAATCGAATTTTGAGTTGGTTTTTTTTGTGCACACCCCAAACAACATATATAAGTGGACTGGAAAGTGGCTAAGCATTCCGACGAAGTTTCGATTAATTTTGATTTTTCGGCTGAAATGTCGTAAAAAGGCGGATACGACGTAAACCACCACCTAGAAATCGAATTTTCAATTGGTTTTTTCTGTGCACACCCCACACAATATACATATAAGTGGACTGGAAAGTGTCTAAGCATTCCGGCGAAGTTTCGTGCGATTTTTTTTTCGGCCGAAACATCGTGAAAAGGCGGATACGAAGTAAAACACCAGCTAGAGATCGAATTCCGAGTTGGTTTTTTTTTGGTGCATACCCCACACAATATATATAAGTGTGCTGGAAAGTAGCAAAGCATTCCGACAAAGTTTCGAGTGATTTTGAATTTTCGGCCGAAACGAGAATATTCGCAATTTTGCACTAGGGAACTCCAAGGCCTGCCCACACTAGCCAGCCCTCGTGAGGGCGCGCACGCCCTGCCCACCAGATGCCCACACTAGCAAGCCCTCGTGAGGGCGCGCACGCCCTGCCCACCAGATGCCCACAGCCAGCTTTCTGCCCACCACATGCCCACACTAGTAAGCCCTCGTGAGGGCGCGCGCGCCCTGCCCACCAGATGCCCACACCACTCTGCCCACCACATGCCCACACTAGCCAGCCCTCTGCCCACCAGATGCATGCCTCCTAGAAACGTCGTAAAAAGGCGGATACGACGTAAACCACCACCTAGAAATCGAATTTTCACTTGGTTTTTTTTGTGCACACCCCACACAATATATATAAGTGGACTGGAAAGTGGCTAAGCATTTCAGAACACTTTGATTTTTTCGTCCTCCGCCCGCCATGGCACGGGGCTTAGAGCGTCGAGATACGGTGCCGTGGGCAAAATTGGCCTACACTTGGAATTTTCACGTTCTACTTGTGCACACGCTCCTACCACGATATAAGGAGGTGTCGTGACACCTCCCGGGTTAATTCGGAACACTTTGATTTTTTCGTCCTCCGCCCGCCATGGCACGGGGCTTAGCGCGTCGAGATAGGGTGCCGTGGGCAAAATTGGCCTACACTTGGAATTTTCACGTTCTACTTGTGCACACGCTCCTACCACGATATAAGGAGGTGTCGTGACACCTCCCGGGTTAATTCGGAAAACTTTGATTTTTTCGTCCTCCGCCCGCCATGGCACGGGGCTTAGCGCGTCGAGATACGGTGCCGTGGGCAAAATTGGCCTACAATTGGAATTTTCACGTTCTACTTGTGCACACGCTCCTACCACGATATAAGGAGGTGTCGTGACACCTCCCGGGTTAATTCGGAACACTTTGATTTTTTCGTCCTCCGCCCGCCATGGCATGGGGCTTAGCGCGTCGAGATAGGGTGCCGTGGGCAAAATTGGCCTACACTTGGAATTTTCACGTTCTACTTGTGCACACGCTCCTACCACGATATAAGGAGGTGTCGTGACACCTCCCGGGTTAATTCGGAACACTTTGATTTTTTCGTCCTCCGCCCGCCATGGCACGGGGCTTAGCGCGTCGAGATATGGTGCCGTGGGCAAAATTGGCCTACACTTGGAATTTTCACGTTCTACTTGTGCACACGCTCCTACCACGATATAAGGAGGTGTCGTGACACCTCCCGGGTTAATTCGGAACACTTTGATTTTTTCGTCCTCCGCCCGCCATGGCACGGGGCTTAGCACGTCGAGATAGGGTGCCGTGGGCAAAATTGGCCTACACTTGGAATTTTCACGTTCTACTTGTGCACACGCTCCTACCACGATATAAGG
>CP125838.1:42985315-42987815 GCA_030408175.1 Trifolium repens
TCCGACGAAGTTTCGATTAATTTTGAATTTTCGGCCGAAACTTCGTAAAAAGGCAAATTCGAAGTAAACTAGTATCTACAAATCGAATTTTGAGTTGGTTTTTTTTGTGCACACCCCACACAATATATATAATTGGACTGGAAAGTGGCTAAGTATTCCGGACAGGTTTCGAGTGATTTTGAATTTTCGGCCGAAACGTTGTAAAAACGCGGATACGACGTAAACCGCCACCTAGAAATCGAATTTTGAGTTGGTTTTTTTTGTGCACACCCCAAACAACATATATAAGTGGACTGGAAAGTGGCTAAGCATTCCGACGAAGTTTCGATTAATTTTGATTTTTCGGCTGAAATGTCGTAAAAAGGCGGATACGACGTAAACCACCACCTAGAAATCGAATTTTCAATTGGTTTTTTCTGTGCACACCCCACACAATATACATATAAGTGGACTGGAAAGTGTCTAAGCATTCCGGCGAAGTTTCGTGCGATTTTTTTTTCGGCCGAAACATCGTGAAAAGGCGGATACGAAGTAAAACACCAGCTAGAGATCGAATTCCGAGTTGGTTTTTTTTGGTGCATACCCCACACAATATATATAAGTGTGCTGGAAAGTAGCAAAGCATTCCGACAAAGTTTCGAGTGATTTTGAATTTTCGGCCGAAACGAGAATATTCGCAATTTTGCACTAGGGAACTCCAAGGCCTGCCCACACTAGCCAGCCCTCGTGAGGGCGCGCACGCCCTGCCCACCAGATGCCCACACTAGCAAGCCCTCGTGAGGGCGCGCACGCCCTGCCCACCAGATGCCCACAGCCAGCTTTCTGCCCACCACATGCCCACACTAGTAAGCCCTCGTGAGGGCGCGCGCGCCCTGCCCTCCAGATGCCCACACCACTCTGCCCACCACATGCCCACACTAGCCAGCCCTCTGCCCACCAGATGCATGCCTCCTAGAAACGTCGTAAAAAGGCGGATACGACGTAAACCACCACCTAGAAATCGAATTTTCACTTGGTTTTTTTTGTGCACACCCCACACAATATATATAAGTGGACTGGAAAGTGGCTAAGCATTTCAGAACACTTTGATTTTTTCGTCCTCCGCCCGCCATGGCACGGGGCTTAGAGCGTCGAGATACGGTGCCGTGGGCAAAATTGGCCTACACTTGGAATTTTCACGTTCTACTTGTGCACACGCTCCTACCACGATATAAGGAGGTGTCGTGACACCTCCCGGGTTAATTCGGAACACTTTGATTTTTTCGTCCTCCGCCCGCCATGGCACGGGGCTTAGCGCGTCGAGATAGGGTGCCGTGGGCAAAATTGGCCTACACTTGGAATTTTCACGTTCTACTTGTGCACACGCTCCTACCACGATATAAGGAGGTGTCGTGACACCTCCCGGGTTAATTCGGAACACTTTGATTTTTTCGTCCTCCGCCCGCCATGGCACGGGGCTTAGCGCGTCGAGATACGGTGCCGTGGGCAAAATTGGCCTACAATTGGAATTTTCACGTTCTACTTGTGCACACGCTCCTACCACGATATAAGGAGGTGTCGTGACACCTCCCGGGTTAATTCGGAACACTTTGATTTTTTCGTCCTCCGCCCGCCATGGCACGGGGCTTAGCGCGTCGAGATAGGGTGCCGTGGGCAAAATTGGCCTACACTTGGAATTTTCACGTTCTACTTGTGCACACGCTCCTACCACGATATAAGGAGGTGTCGTGACACCTCCCGGGTTAATTCGGAACACTTTGATTTTTTCGTCCTCCGCCCGCCATGGCACGGGGCTTAGCGCGTCGAGATATGGTGCCGTGGGCAAAATTGGCCTACACTTGGAATTTTCACGTTCTACTTGTGCACACGCTCCTACCACGATATAAGGAGGTGTCGTGACACCTCCCGGGTTAATTCGGAACACTTTGATTTTTTCGTCCTCCGCCCGCCATGGCACGGGGCTTAGCGCGTCGAGATAGGGTGCCGTGGGCAAAATTGGCCTACACTTGGAATTTTCACGTTCTACTTGTGCACACGCTCCTACCACGATATAAGTAGGTGTCGTGACACCTCCCGGGTTAATTCGGAACACTTTGATTTTTTCGTCCTCCGCCCGCCATGGCACGGGGCTTAGCGCGTCGAGATACGGTGCCGTGGGCAAAATTGGCCTACACTTGGAATTTTCACGTTCTACTTGGGCACACGCTCCTACCACGATATAAGGAGGTGTCGTGACACCTCCCGGGTCAATTCGGAACACTTTGATTTTTTCGTCCTCCGCCCGCCATGGCACGGGGCTTAGCGCGTCGAGATACGGTGCCGTGGGCAAAATTGGCCTACACTTGGAATTTTCACGTTCTACTTGTGCACACGCTCCTACCACGATATAAGGAGGTGTCTTGACACCTCCCGGGTTAATTCGGAATACTTTCATTTTTTCGACCCCCGCCCGCCATGGCACAGGGCTTAGCGCGTCGAGATACGGTGCCGTGGGCAAAAT
>CP125838.1:43017815-43020315 GCA_030408175.1 Trifolium repens
CGGACAGGTTTCGAGTGATTTTGAATTTTCGGCCGAAACGTTGTAAAAACGCGGATACGACGTAAACCGCCTCCTAGAAATCGAATTTTGAGTTGGTTTTTTTTGTGCACACCCCAAACAACATATATAAGTGGACTGGAAAGTGGCTAAGCATTCCGACGAAGTTTCGATTAATTTTGATTTTTCGGCTGAAATGTCGTAAAAAGGCGGATACGACGTAAACCACCACCTAGAAATCGAATTTTCAATTGGTTTTTTCTGTGCACACCCCACACAATATACATATAAGTGGACTGGAAAGTGTCTAAGCATTCCGGCGAAGTTTCGTGCGATTTTGTTTTTTCGGCCGAAACATCGTGAAAAGGCGGATACGAAGTAAAACACCAGCTAGAGATCGAATTCCGAGTTGGTTTTTTTTGGTGCATACCCCACACAATATATATAAGTGTGCTGGAAAGTAGCAAAGCATTCCGACAAAGTTTCGAGTGATTTTGAATTTTCGGCCGAAACGAGAATATTCGCAATTTTGCACTAGGGAACTCCAAGGCCTGCCAACACTAGCCAGCCCTCGTGAGGGCGCGCACGCCCTGCCCACCAGATGCCCACAGCCAGCTTTCTGCCCACCAGATGCCCACACTAGCAAGCCCTCGTGAGGGCGCGCACGCCCTGCCCACCAGATGCCCACAGCCAGCTTTCTGCCCACCACATGCCCACACTAGTAAGCCCTCGTGAGGGCGCGCGCGCCCTGCCCACCAGATGCCCACACCACTCTGCCCACCACATGCCCACACTAGCCAGCCCTCTGCCCACCAGATGCATGCCTCCTAGAAACGTCGTAAAAAGGCGGATACGACGTAAACCACCACCTAGAAATCGAATTTTCACTTGGTTTTTTTTGTGCACACCCCACACAATATATATAATTGGACTGGAAAGTGGCTAAGCATTCCGGACAGGTTTCGAGTGATTTTGAATTTTCGGCCGAAACGTTGTAAAAACGCGGATACGACGTAAACCGCCTCCTAGAAATCGAATTTTGAGTTGGTTTTTTTTGTGCACACCCCAAACAACATATATAAGTGGACTGGAAAGTGGCTAAGCATTCCGACGAAGTTTCGATTAATTTTGATTTTTCGGCTGAACTGTCGTAAAAAGGCGGATACGACGTAAACCACCACCTAGAAATCGAATTTTCAATTGGTTTTTTCTGTGCACACCCCACACAATATACATATAAGTGGACTGGAAAGTGTCTAAGCATTCCGGCGAAGTTTCGTGCGATTTTGTTTTTTCGGCCGAAACATCGTGAAAAGGCGGATACGAAGTAAAACACCAGCTAGAGATCGAATTCCGAGTTGGTTTTTTTTGGTGCATACCCCACACAATATATATAAGTGTGCTGGAAAGTAGCAAAGCATTCCGACAAAGTTTCGAGTGATTTTGAATTTTCGGCCGAAACGAGAATATTCGCAATTTTGCACTAGGGAACTCCAAGGCCTGCCAACACTAGCCAGCCCTCGTGAGGGCGCGCACGCCCTGCCCACCAGATGCCCACAGCCAGCTTTCTGCCCACCAGATGCCCACACTAGCAAGCCCTCGTGAGGGCGCGCACGCCCTGCCCACCAGATGCCCACAGCCAGCTTTCTGCCCACCACATGCCCACACTAGTAAGCCCTCGTGAGGGCGCGCGCGCCCTGCCCACCAGATGCCCACACCACTCTGCCCACCACATGCCCACACTAGCCAGCCCTCTGCCCACCAGATGCATGCCTCCTAGAAACGTCGTAAAAAGGCGGATACGACGTAAACCACCACCTAGAAATCGAATTTTCACTTGGTTTTTTTTGTGCACACCCCACACAATATATATAATTGGACTGGAAAGTGGCTAAGCATTCCGGACAGGTTTCGAGTGATTTTGAATTTTCGGCCGAAACGTTGTAAAAACGCGGATACGACGTAAACCGCCTCCTAGAAATCGAATTTTGAGTTGGTTTTTTTTGTGCACACCCCAAACAACATATATAAGTGGACTGGAAAGTGGCTAAGCATTCCGACGAAGTTTCGATTAATTTTGATTTTTCGGCTGAAATGTCGTAAAAAGGCGGATACAACGTAAACCACCACCTAGAAATCGAATTTTCAATTGGTTTTTTCTGTGCACACCCCACACAATATACATATAAGTGGACTGGAAAGTGTCTAAGCATTCCGGCGAAGTTTCGTGCGATTTTGTTTTTTCGGCCGAAACATCGTGAAAAGGCGGATACGAAGTAAAACACCAGCTAGAGATCGAATTCCGAGTTGGTTTTTTTTGGTGCATACCCCACACAATATATATAAGTGTGCTGGAAAGTAGCAAAGCATTCCGACAAAGTTTCGAGTGATTTTGAATTTTCGGCCGAAACGAGAATATTCGCAATTTTGCACTAGGGAACTCCGAGGCCTGCCAACACTAGCCAGCCCTCGTGAGGGCGCGCACGCCCTGCCCACCAGATGC
>CP125838.1:43030315-43035315 GCA_030408175.1 Trifolium repens
TGAATTAATTACGAATTTTTTTGCTGCAACGTCGCAAAAAACGGATAAGGGGTAAAGCACCACCTAGAAATTGAATTTTGAGTTGATTCTTTGTGTGCACACCCCACACAATATATATAATTGGACTGGAAAGTGGCTAAGCATTCCGACGAAGTTTCGATTAATTTTCAATTTTCGGCCGAAACTTCGTAAAAAGGCAAATTCGAAGTAAACTAGTATCTACAAATCGAATTTTGAGTTGGTTTTTTTTGTGCACACCCCACACAATATATATAATTGGACTGGAAAGTGGCTAAGCATTCCGACGAAGTTTCGGATTATGTTGTTTTTTCGGCCGAAATGAGGAAATTCACAATTTTGAACCAAGTAAGCAACAACTAAAGGGGCAAATTCCGTTGCAACAAGTCTAAGGCCAGCAGAGCAGGCCATTGTAAGCCACGAGTAAGCCACGATTAAGCGCGAGTAAGCGCGGCGCGGCCTCCGCGAAGGCCGCGTCGTGCGTGCGTGCTAGCGCGCGCGTGGGGGGGGATCTTGTATATTAGAGTATGGGTGGGCCTTCAGCACGCTGAAACGAAGTCCGTCTGCCCACCCCATCAAGCCCTCGCGAGGGCGCGCGCCCGCCCGCCCACCAGCCCAACATATGCCTCCCCCTATATAAGATTGATATGCCATTTTCAGATTTGTAGAAAAAGTGCCCTTTTTTCCCTGTATCCATAAGTTTTTGAAACAGCTTAAAAATGGACCTAGAGGACGAATTTTTTTACGAAACTTTTTGTGCTTGTTAGGGACCTTAAGAATAACCAAACCACGAAGGAATCGTAATTTTCCGATGTCGGATGAATTAATTACGAATTTTTTTGCTGCAACGTCGCAAAAAACGGATAAGGGGTAAAGCACCACCTAGAAATTGAATTTTGAGTTGATTCTTTGTGTGCACACCCCACACAATATATATAATTGGACTGGAAAGTGGCTAAGCATTCCGACGAAGTTTCGATTAATTTTCAATTTTCGGCCGAAACTTCGTAAAAAGGCAAATTCGAAGTAAACTAGTATCTACAAATCGAATTTTGAGTTGGTTTTTTTTGTGCACACCCCACACAATATATATAATTGGACTGGAAAGTGGCTAAGCATTCCGACGAAGTTTCGGATTATGTTGTTTTTTCGGCCGAAATGAGGAAATTCACAATTTTGAACCAAGTAAGCAACAACTAAAGGGGCAAATTCCGTTGCAACAAGTCTAAGGCCAGCAGAGCAGGCCATTGTAAGCCACGAGTAAGCCACGATTAAGCGCGAGTAAGCGCGGCGCGGCCTCCGCGAAGGCCGCGTCGTGCGTGCGTGCTAGCGCGCGCGTGGGGGGGGATCTTGTATATTAGAGTATGGGTGGGCCTTCAGCACGCTGAAACGAAGTCCGTCTGCCCACCCCATCAAGCCCTCGCGAGGGCGCGCGCCCGCCCGCCCACCAGCCCAACATATGCCTCCCCCTATATAAGATTGATATGCCATTTTCAGATTTGTAGAAAAAGTGCCCTTTTTTCCCTGTATCCATAAGTTTTTGAAACAGCTTAAAAATGGACCTAGAGGACGAATTTTTTTACGAAACTTTTTGTGCTTGTTAGGGACCTTAAGAATAACCAAACCACGAAGGAATCGTAATTTTCCGATGTCGGATGAATTAATTACGAATTTTTTTGCTGCAACGTCGCAAAAAACGGATAAGGGGTAAAGCACCACCTAGAAATTGAATTTTGAGTTGATTCTTTGTGTGCACACCCCACACAATATATATAATTGGACTGGAAAGTGGCTAAGCATTCCGACGAAGTTTCGATTAATTTTCAATTTTCGGCCGAAACTTCGTAAAAAGGCAAATTCGAAGTAAACTAGTATCTACAAATCGAATTTTGAGTTGGTTTTTTTTGTGCACACCCCACACAATATATATAATTGGACTGGAAAGTGGCTAAGCATTCCGACGAAGTTTCGGATTATGTTGTTTTTTCGGCCGAAATGAGGAAATTCACAATTTTGAACCAAGTAAGCAACAACTAAAGGGGCAAATTCCGTTGCAACAAGTCTAAGGCCAGCAGAGCAGGCCATTGTAAGCCACGAGTAAGCCACGATTAAGCGCGAGTAAGCGCGGCGCGGCCTCCGCGAAGGCCGCGTCGTGCGTGCGTGCTAGCGCGCGCGTGGGGGGGGATCTTGTATATTAGAGTATGGGTGGGCCTTCAGCACGCTGAAACGAAGTCCGTCTGCCCACCCCATCAAGCCCTCGCGAGGGCGCGCGCCCGCCCGCCCACCAGCCCAACATATGCCTCCCCCTATATAAGATTGATATGCCATTTTCAGATTTGTAGAAAAAGTGCCCTTTTTTCCCTGTATCCATAAGTTTTTGAAACAGCTTAAAAATGGACCTAGAGGACGAATTTTTTTACGAAACTTTTTGTGCTTGTTAGGGACCTTAAGAATAACCAAACCACGAAGGAATCGTAATTTTCCGATGTCGGATGAATTAATTACGAATTTTTTTGCTGCAACGTCGCAAAAAACGGATAAGGGGTAAAGCACCACCTAGAAATTGAATTTTGAGTTGATTCTTTGTGTGCACACCCCACACAATATATATAATTGGACTGGAAAGTGGCTAAGCATTCCGACGAAGTTTCGATTAATTTTCAATTTTCGGCCGAAACTTCGTAAAAAGGCAAATTCGAAGTAAACTAGTATCTACAAATCGAATTTTGAGTTGGTTTTTTTTGTGCACACCCCACACAATATATATAATTGGACTGGAAAGTGGCTAAGCATTCCGACGAAGTTTCGGATTATGTTGTTTTTTCGGCCGAAATGAGGAAATTCACAATTTTGAACCAAGTAAGCAACAACTAAAGGGGCAAATTCCGTTGCAACAAGTCTAAGGCCAGCAGAGCAGGCCATTGTAAGCCACGAGTAAGCCACGATTAAGCGCGAGTAAGCGCGGCGCGGCCTCCGCGAAGGCCGCGTCGTGCGTGCGTGCTAGCGCGCGCGTGGGGGGGGATCTTGTATATTAGAGTATGGGTGGGCCTTCAGCACGCTGAAACGAAGTCCGTCTGCCCACCCCATCAAGCCCTCGCGAGGGCGCGCGCCCGCCCGCCCACCAGCCCAACATATGCCTCCCCCTATATAAGATTGATATGCCATTTTCAGATTTGTAGAAAAAGTGCCCTTTTTTCCCTGTATCCATAAGTTTTTGAAACAGCTTAAAAATGGACCTAGAGGACGAATTTTTTTACGAAACTTTTTGTGCTTGTTAGGGACCTTAAGAATAACCAAACCACGAAGGAATCGTAATTTTCCGATGTCGGATGAATTAATTACGAATTTTTTTGCTGCAACGTCGCAAAAAACGGATAAGGGGTAAAGCACCACCTAGAAATTGAATTTTGAGTTGATTCTTTGTGTGCACACCCCACACAATATATATAATTGGACTGGAAAGTGGCTAAGCATTCCGACGAAGTTTCGATTAATTTTCAATTTTCGGCCGAAACTTCGTAAAAAGGCAAATTCGAAGTAAACTAGTATCTACAAATCGAATTTTGAGTTGGTTTTTTTTGTGCACACCCCACACAATATATATAATTGGACTGGAAAGTGGCTAAGCATTCCGACGAAGTTTCGGATTATGTTGTTTTTTCGGCCGAAATGAGGAAATTCACAATTTTGAACCAAGTAAGCAACAACTAAAGGGGCAAATTCCGTTGCAACAAGTCTAAGGCCAGCAGAGCAGGCCATTGTAAGCCACGAGTAAGCCACGATTAAGCGCGAGTAAGCGCGGCGCGGCCTCCGCGAAGGCCGCGTCGTGCGTGCGTGCTAGCGCGCGCGTGGGGGGGGATCTTGTATATTAGAGTATGGGTGGGCCTTCAGCACGCTGAAACGAAGTCCGTCTGCCCACCCCATCAAGCCCTCGCGAGGGCGCGCGCCCGCCCGCCCACCAGCCCAACATATGCCTCCCCCTATATAAGATTGATATGCCATTTTCAGATTTGTAGAAAAAGTGCCCTTTTTTCCCTGTATCCATAAGTTTTTGAAACAGCTTAAAAATGGACCTAGAGGACGAATTTTTTTACGAAACTTTTTGTGCTTGTTAGGGACCTTAAGAATAACCAAACCACGAAGGAATCGTAATTTTCCGATGTCGGATGAATTAATTACGAATTTTTTTGCTGCAACGTCGCAAAAAACGGATAAGGGGTAAAGCACCACCTAGAAATTGAATTTTGAGTTGATTCTTTGTGTGCACACCCCACACAATATATATAATTGGACTGGAAAGTGGCTAAGCATTCCGACGAAGTTTCGATTAATTTTCAATTTTCGGCCGAAACTTCGTAAAAAGGCAAATTCGAAGTAAACTAGTATCTACAAATCGAATTTTGAGTTGGTTTTTTTTGTGCACACCCCACACAATATATATAATTGGACTGGAAAGTGGCTAAGCATTCCGGACAGGTTTCGAGTGATTTTGAATTTTCGGCCGAAACGTTGTAAAAACGCGGATAGGACGTAAACCGCCACCTAGAAATCGAATTTTGAGTTGGTTTTTTTTGTGCACACCCCAAACAACATATATAAGTGGACTGGAAAGTGGCTAAGCATTCTGACGAAGTTTCGATTAATTTTGATTTTTCGGCTGAAATGTCGTAAAAAGGCGGATACGACGTAAACCACCACCTAGAAATCGAATTTTCAATTGGTTTTTTCTGTGCACACCCCACACAATATACATATAAGTGGACTGGAAAGTGTCTAAGCATTCCGGCGAAGTTTCGTGCGATTTTGTTTTTTCGGCCGAAACATCGTGAAAAGGCGGATACGAAGTAAAACACCAGCTAGAGATCGAATTCCGAGTTGGTTTTTTTTGGTGCATACCCCACACAATATATATAAGTGTGCTGGAAAGTAGCAAAGCATTCCGACAAAGTTTCGAGTGATTTTGAATTTTCGGCCGAAACGAG
>CP125838.1:43052815-43055315 GCA_030408175.1 Trifolium repens
CGAAGGCCAGCAGAGCAGGCCATTGTAAGCCACGAGTAAGCCACGATTAAGCGCGAGCAAGCGCGGCGCGGCCTCCGCGAAGGCCGCGTCGTGCGTGCGTGCTAGCGCGCGCGTGGGGGGGGATCTTGTATATTAGAGTATGGGTGGGCCTTCAGCACGCTGAAACGAAGTCCGTCTGCCCACCCCATCAAGCCCTCGCGAGGGCGCGCGCCCGCCCGCCCACCAGCCCAACATATGC
This sequence comes from Trifolium repens, assembly GCA_030408175.1. Taxonomy (NCBI): domain Eukaryota; kingdom Viridiplantae; phylum Streptophyta; class Magnoliopsida; order Fabales; family Fabaceae; genus Trifolium; species Trifolium repens. Next base: position 43,053,054 of record CP125838.1, read on the forward strand.
CTCCCCCTATATAAGATTGATATGCCATTTTCAGATTTGTAGAAAAAGTGCCCTTTTTTCCCTGTATCCATAAGTTTTTGAAACAGCTTAAAAGTGGACCTAGAGGACGAATTTTTTTACGAAACTTTTTGTGCTTGTTAGGGACCTTAAGAATAACCAAACCACGAAGGAATCGTAATTTTCCGATGTCGGATGAATTAATTACGAATTTTTTTGCTGCAACGTCGCAAAAAACGGATAAGGGGTAAAGCACCACCTAGAAATTGAATTTTGAGTTGATTCTTTGTGTGCACACCCCACACAATATATATAATTGGACTGGAAAGTGGCTAAGCATTCCGACGAAGTTTCGATTAATTTTCAATTTTCGGCCGAAACTTCGTAAAAAGGCAAATTCGAAGTAAACTAGTATCTACAAATCGAATTTTGAGTTGGTTTTTTTTGTGCACACCCCACACAATATATATAATTGGACTGGAAAGTGGCTAAGCATTCCGACGAAGTTTCGGATTATGTTGTTTTTTCGGCCGAAATGAGGAAATTCACAATTTTGAACCAAGTAAGCAACAACTAAAGGGGCAAATTCCGTTGCAACAAGTCGAAGGCCAGCAGAGCAGGCCATTGTAAGCCACGAGTAAGCCACGATTAAGCGCGAGCAAGCGCGGCGCGGCCTCCGCGAAGGCCGCGTCGTGCGTGCGTGCTAGCGCGCGCGTGGGGGGGGATCTTGTATATTAGAGTATGGGTGGGCCTTCAGCACGCTGAAACGAAGTCCGTCTGCCCACCCCATCAAGCCCTCGCGAGGGCGCGCGCCCGCCCGCCCACCAGCCCAACATATGCCTCCCCCTATATAAGATTGATATGCCATTTTCAGATTTGTAGAAAAAGTGCCCTTTTTTCCCTGTATCCATAAGTTTTTGAAACAGCTTAAAAGTGGACCTAGAGGACGAATTTTTTTACGAAACTTTTTGTGCTTGTTAGGGACCTTAAGAATAACCAAACCACGAAGGAATCGTAATTTTCCGATGTCGGATGAATTAATTACGAATTTTTTTGCTGCAACGTCGCAAAAAACGGATAAGGGGTAAAGCACCACCTAGAAATTGAATTTTGAGTTGATTCTTTGTGTGCACACCCCACACAATATATATAATTGGACTGGAAAGTGGCTAAGCATTCCGACGAAGTTTCGATTAATTTTGAATTTTCGGCCGAAACTTCGTAAAAAGGCAAATTCGAAGTAAACTAGTATCTACAAATCGAATTTTGAGTTGGTTTTTTTTGTGCACACCCCACACAATATATATAATTGGACTGGAAAGTGGCTAAGCATTCCGGACAGGTTTCGAGTGATTTTGAATTTTCGGCCGAAACATTGTTAAAACGCGGATACGACGTAAACCGCCACCTAGAAATCGAATTTTGAGTTGGTTTTTTTTGTGCACACCCCAAACAACATATATAAGTGGACTGGAAAGTGGCTAAGCATTCCGACGAAGTTTCGATTAATTTTGATTTTTCGGCTGAAATGTCGTAAAAAGGCGGATACGACGTAAACCACCACCTAGAAATCGAATTTTCAATTGGTTTTTTCTGTGCACACCCCACACAATATACATATAAGTGGACTGGAAAGTGTCTAAGCATTCCGGCGAAGTTTCGTGCGATTTTGTTTTTTCGGCCGAAACATCGTGAAAAGGCGGATACGAAGTAAAACACCAGCTAGAGATCGAATTCCGGGTTGGTTTTTTTTGGTGCATACCCCACACAATATATATAAGTGTGCTGGAAAGTAGCAAAGCATTCCGACAAAGTTTCGAGTGATTTTGAATTTTCGGCCGAAACGAGAATATTCGCAATTTTGCACTAGGGAACTCCAAGGCCTGCCAACACTAGCCAGCCCTCGTGAGGGCGCGCACGCCCTGCCCACCAGTTGCCCACAGCCAGCTTTCTGCCCACCAGATGCCCACACTAGCAAGCCCTCGTGAGGGCGCGCACGCCCTGCCCACCAGATGCCCACAGCCAGCTTTCTGCCCACCACATGCCCACACTAGTAAGCCCTCGTGAGGGCGCGCGCGCCCTGCCCACCACATGCCCACACCACTCTGCCCACCACATGCCCACACTAGCCAGCCCTCTGCCCACCAGATGCATGCCTCCTAGAAACGTCGTAAAAAGGCGGATACGACGTAAACCACCACCTAGAAATCGAATTTTCACTTGGTTTTTTTTGTGCACACCCCACACAATATATATAAGTGGACT
>CP125838.1:43065315-43067815 GCA_030408175.1 Trifolium repens
TGCCCACCAGATGCCCACACTAGCAAGCCCTCGTGAGGGCGCGCACGCCCTGCCCACCAGATGCCCACAGCCAGCTTTCTGCCCACCACATGCCCACACTAGTAAGCCCTCGTGAGGGCGCGCGCGCCCTGCCCACCAGATGCCCACACCACTCTGCCCACCACATGCCCACACTAGCCAGCCCTCTGCCCACCAGATGCATGCCTCCTAGAAACGTCGTAAAAAGGCGGATACGACGTAAACCACCACCTAGAAATCGAATTTTCACTTGGTTTTTTTTGTGCACACCCCACACAATATATATAAGTGGACTGGAAAGTGGCTAAGCATTTCGGAACACTTTGATTTTTTCGTCCTCCGCCCGCCATGGCACGGGGCTTAGCGCGTCGAGATACGGTGCCGTGGGCAAAATTGGCCTACACTTGGAATTTTCACGTTCTACTTGTGCACACGCTCCTACCACGATATAAGGAGGGGTCGTGACACCTCCGGGGTTAATTCGGAACACTTTGATTTTTTCGTCCTCCGCCCGCCATGGCACGGGGCTTAGCGCGTCGAGATACGGTGCCGTGGGCAAAATTGGCCTACACTTGGAATTTTCACGTTCTACTTGTGCACACGCTCCTACCACGATATAAGGAGGTGTCGTGACACCTCCCGGGTCAATTCGGAACACTTTGATTTTTTCGTCCTCCGCCCGCCATGGCACGGGGCTTAGCGCGTCGAGATACGGTGCCGTGGGCAAAATTGGCCTACACTTGGAATTTTCACGTTCTACTTGTGCACACGCTCCTACCACGATATAAGGAGGTGTCGTGACACCTCCCGGGTCAATTCGGAACACTTTCATTTTTTCAACCCCCGCCCGCCATGGCACGGGGCTTAGCGCGTCGAGATACGGTGCCGTGGGCAAAATTGGCCTACACTTGGAATTTTCACGTTCTACTTGTGCACACGCTCCTACCACGATATAAGGAGGTGTCGTGACACCTCCCGGGTTAATTCGGAATACTTTCATTTTTTCGACCCCCGCCCGCCATGGCACGGGGCTTAGCGCGTCGAGATACGGTGCCGTGGGCAAAATTGGCCTACACTTGGAATTTTCACGTTCTACTTGTGCACACGCTCCTACCACGATATAAGGAGGTGTCGTGACACCTCCCGGGTCAATTCGGAACACTTTCATTTTTTCGACCCCCGCCCGCCATGGCACGGGGCTTAGCGCGTCGAGATACGGTGCCGTGGGCAAAATTGGCCTACACTTGGAATTTTCACGTTCTACTTGTGCACACGCTCCTACCACGATATAAGGAGGTGTCGTGACACCTCCCGGGTTAATTCGGAATACTTTCATTTTTTCGACCCCCGCCCGCCATGGCACGGGGCTTAGCGCGTCGAGATACGGTGCCGTGGGCAAAATTGGCCTACACTTGGAATTTTCACGTTCTACTTGTGCACACGCTCCTACCACGATATAAGGAGGTGTCGTGACACCTCCCGGGTCAATTCGGAACACTTTGATTTTTTCGTCCTCCGCCCGCCATGGCACGGGGCTTAGCGCGTCGAGATACGGTGCCGTGGGCAAAATTGGCCTACACTTGGAATTTTCACGTTCTACTTGTGCACACGCTCCTACCACGATATAAGGAGGTGTCGTGACACCTCCCGGGTCAATTCGGAACACTTTCATTTTTTCAACCCCCGCCCGCCATGGCACGGGGCTTAGCGCGTCGAGATACGGTGACGTGGGCAAAATTGGCCTACACTTGGAATTTTCACGTTCTACTTGTGCACACGCTCCAACCACGATATAAGGAGGTGTCGTGACACCTCCCGGGTTAATTCGGAATACTTTCATTTTTTCGACCCCCGCCCGCCATGGCACGGGGCTTAGCGCGTCGAGATACGGTGCCGTGGGCAAAATTGGCCTACACTTGGAATTTTCACGTTCTACTTGTGCACACGCTCCTACCACGATATAAGGAGGTGTCGTGACACCTCCCGGGTCAATTCGGAACACTTTCATTTTTTCGACCCCCGCCCGCCATGGCACGGGGCTTAGCGCGTCGAGATACGGTGCCGTGGGCAAAATTGGCCTACACTTGGAATTTTCACGTTCTACTTGTGAACACGCTCCTACCACGATATAAGGAGGTGTCGTGACACCTCCCGGGTTAATTCGGAATACTTTCATTTTTTCGACCCCCGCCCGCCATGGCACGGGGCTTAGCGCGTCGAGATACGGTGCCGTGGGCAAAATTGGCCTACACTTGGAATTTTCACGTTCTACTTGTGCACACGCTCCTACCACGATATAAGGAGGTGTCGTGACACCTCCCGGGTCAATTCGGAACACTTTGATTTTTTCGTCCTCCGCCCGCCATGGCACGGGGCTTAGCGCGTCGAGATACGGTGCCGTGGGCAAAATTGGCCTACACTTGGAATTTTCACGTTCTACTTGTGCACACGCTCCTACCACGATATAAGGAGGTGTCGTGAC
>CP125838.1:43097815-43102815 GCA_030408175.1 Trifolium repens
CATGAGAGTTTTTCCGAGTCGGGTCGTGCCACAATTTTGCTTGCCAAGCAAGCCTCCCATGTGAGCAAGGAGGTAAACGGAAAAAGGCTAGCATGTTGTTCCTTCCATGCCAAGGGAAGGCCAAGGCCTGCCCACCGTCAAGAACAGCAGCATGTTCTTCACCAATTTCCTCCCAAATCCTACAAAATCTCACTTTTTGATTAAATTCCATCATGAATTTTATGAATTTGATCCAAAGAAATATTATTTAGATCGATTTCCAAGCTTCAGCACGCTGAAACGAAGTCCGTCTGCCCACCCCAGCAAGCCCTCGCGAGGGCGCGCGCCCGCCCGCCCACCAGCCCAACATATGCCTCCCCCTATATAAGATTGATATGCCATTTTCAGATTTGTAGAAAAAGTGCCCTTTTTTCCCTGTATCCATAAGTTTTTGAAACAGCTTAAAAGTGGACCTAGAGGACGAATTTTTTTACGAAACTTTTTGTGCTTGTTAGGGACCTTAAGAATAACCAAACCACGAAGGAATCGTAATTTTCCGATGTCGGATGAATTAATTACGAATTTTTTTGCTGCAACGTCGCAAAAAACGGATAAGGGGTAAAGCACCACCTAGAAATTGAATTTTGAGTTGATTCTTTGTGTGCACACCCCACACAATATATATAATTGGACTGGAAAGTGGCTAAGCATTCCGACGAAGTTTCGATTAATTTTGAATTTTCGGCCGAAACTTCGTAAAAAGGCAAATTCGAAGTAAACTAGTATCTACAAATCGAATTTTGAGTTGGTTTTTTTTGTGCACACCCCACACAATATATATAATTGGACTGGAAAGTGGCTAAGCATTCCGGACAGGTTTCGAGTGATTTTGAATTTTCGGCCGAAACGTTGTAAAAACGCGGATACGACGTAAACCGCCACCTAGAAATCGAATTTTGAGTTGGTTTTTTTTGTGCACACCCCAAACAACATATATAAGTGGACTGGAAAGTGGCTAAGCATTCCGACGAAGTTTCGATTAATTTTGATTTTTCGGCTGAAATGTCGTAAAAAGGCGGATACGACGTAAACCACCACCTAGAAATCGAATTTTCAATTGGTTTTTTCTGTGCACACCCCACACAATATACATATAAGTGGACTGGAAAGTGTCTAAGCATTCCGGCGAAGTTTCGTGCGATTTTGTTTTTTCGGCCGAAACATCGTGAAAAGGCGGATACGAAGTAAAACACCAGCTAGAGATCGAATTCCGAGTTGGTTTTTTTTGGTGCATACCCCACACAATATATATAAGTGTGCTGGAAAGTAGCAAAGCATTCCGACAAAGTTTCGAGTGATTTTGAATTTTCGGCCGAAACGAGAATATTCGCAATTTTGCACTAGGGAACTCCAAGGCCTGCCAACACTAGCCAGCCCTCGTGAGGGCGCGCACGCCCTGCCCACCAGATGCCCACAGCCAGCTTTCTGCCCACCAGATGCCCACACTAGCAAGCCCTCGTGAGGGCGCGCACGCCCTGCCCACCAGATGCCCACAGCCAGCTTTCTGCCCACCACATGCCCACACTAGTAAGCCCTCGTGAGGGCGCGCGCGCCCTGCCCACCAGATGCCCACACCACTCTGCCCACCACATGCCCACACTAGCCAGCCCTCTGCCCACCAGATGCATGCCTCCTAGAAACGTCGTAAAAAGGCGGATACGACGTAAACCACCACCTAGAAATCGAATTTTCACTTGGTTTTTTTTGTGCACACCCCACACAATATATATAAGTGGACTGGAAAGTGGCTAAGCATTTCGGAACACTTTGATTTTTTCGTCCTCCGCCCGCCATGGCACGGGGCTTAGCGCGTCGAGATACGGTGCCGTGGGCAAAATTGGCCTACACTTGGAATTTTCACGTTCTACTTGTGCACACGCTCCTACCACGATATAAGTAGGTGTCGTGACACCTCCCGGGTTAATTCGGAACACTTTGATTTTTTCGTCCTCCGCCCGCCATGGCACGGGGCTTAGCGCGTCGAGATACGGTGCCGTGGGCAAAATTGGCCTACACTTGGAATTTTCACGTTCTACTTGTGCACACGCTCCTACCACGATATAAGGAGGTGTCGTGACACCTCCCGGGTGAATTCGGAACACTTTGATTTTTTCGTCCTCCGCCCGCCATGGCACGGGGCTTAGCGCGTCGAGATACGGTGCCGTGGGCAAAATTGGCCTACACTTGGAATTTTCACGTTCTACTTGTGCACACGCTCCTACCACGATATAAGGAGGTGTCGTGACACCTCCCGGGTCAATTCGGAACACTTTGATTTTTTCGTCCTCCGCCCGCCATGGCACGGGGCTTAGCGCGTCGAGATACGGTGCCGTGGGCAAAATTGGCCTACACTTGGAATTTTCACGTTCTACTTGTGCACACGCTCCTACCACGATATAAGGAGGTGTCGTGACACCTCCCGGGTGAATTCGGAACACTTTGATTTTTTCGTCCTCCGCCCGCCATGGCACGGGGCTTAGCGCGTCGAGATACGGTGCCGTGGGCAAAATTGGCCTACACTTGGAATTTTCACGTTCTACTTGTGCACACGCTCCTACCACGATATAAGGAGGTGTCGTGACACCTCCCGGGTCAATTCGGAACACTTTGATTTTTTCGTCCTCCGCCCGCCATGGCACGGGGCTTAGCGCGTCGAGATACGGTGCCGTGGGCAAAATTGGCCTACACTTGGAATTTTCACGTTCTACTTGTGCACACGCTCCTACCACGATATAAGTAGGTGTCGTGACACCTCCCGGGTTAATTCGGAACACTTTGATTTTTTCGTCCTCCGCCCGCCATGGCACGGGGCTTAGCGCGTCGAGATACGGTGCCGTGGGCAAAATTGGCCTACACTTGGAATTTTCACGTTCTACTTGTGCACACGCTCCTACCACGATATAAGGAGGTGTCGTGACACCTCCCGGGTGAATTCGGAACACTTTGATTTTTTCGTCCTCCGCCCGCCATGGCACGGGGCTTAGCGCGTCGAGATACGGTGCCGTGGGCAAAATTGGCCTACACTTGGAATTTTCACGTTCTACTTGTGCACACGCTCCTACCACGATATAAGGAGGTGTCGTGACACCTCCCGGGTCAATTCGGAACACTTTGATTTTTTCGTCCTCCGCCCGCCATGGCACGGGGCTTAGCGCGTCGAGATACGGTGCCGTGGGCAAAATTGGCCTACACTTGGAATTTTCACGTTCTACTTGTGCACACGCTCCTACCACGATATAAGTAGGTGTCGTGACACCTCCCGGGTTAATTCGGAACACTTTGATTTTTTCGTCCTCCGCCCGCCATGGCACGGGGCTTAGCGCGTCGAGATACGGTGCCGTGGGCAAAATTGGCCTACACTTGGAATTTTCACGTTCTACTTGTGCACACGCTCCTACCACGATATAAGGAGGTGTCGTGACACCTCCCGGGTGAATTCGGAACACTTTGATTTTTTCGTCCTCCGCCCGCCATGGCACGGGGCTTAGCGCGTCGAGATACGGTGCCGTGGGCAAAATTGGCCTACACTTGGAATTTTCACGTTCTACTTGTGCACACGCTCCTACCACGATATAAGGAGGTGTCGTGACACCTCCCGGGTCAATTCGGAACACTTTGATTTTTTCGTCCTCCGCCCGCCATGGCACGGGGCTTAGCGCGTCGAGATACGGTGCCGTGGGCAAAATTGGCCTACACTTGGAATTTTCACGTTCTACTTGTGCACACGCTCCTACCACGATATAAGGAGGTGTCGTGACACCTCCCGGGTGAATTCGGAACACTTTGATTTTTTCGTCCTCCGCCCGCCATGGCACGGGGCTTAGCGCGTCGAGATACGGTGCCGTGGGCAAAATTGGCCTACACTTGGAATTTTCACGTTCTACTTGTGCACACGCTCCTACCACGATATAAGGAGGTGTCGTGACACCTCCCGGGTCAATTCGGAACACTTTGATTTTTTCGTCCTCCGCCCGCCATGGCACGGGGCTTAGCGCGTCGAGATACGGTGCCGTGGGCAAAATTGGCCTACACTTGGAATTTTCACGTTCTACTTGTGCACACGCTCCTACCACGATATAAGTAGGTGTCGTGACACCTCCCGGGTTAATTCGGAACACTTTGATTTTTTCGTCCTCCGCCCGCCATGGCACGGGGCTTAGCGCGTCGAGATACGGTGCCGTGGGCAAAATTGGCCTACACTTGGAATTTTCACGTTCTACTTGTGCACACGCTCCTACCACGATATAAGGAGGTGTCGTGACACCTCCCGGGTGAATTCGGAACACTTTGATTTTTTCGTCCTCCGCCCGCCATGGCACGGGGCTTAGCGCGTCGAGATACGGTGCCGTGGGCAAAATTGGCCTACACTTGGAATTTTCACGTTCTACTTGTGCACACGCTCCTACCACGATATAAGGAGGTGTCGTGACACCTCCCGGGTCAATTCGGAACACTTTGATTTTTTCGTCCTCCGCCCGCCATGGCACGGGGCTTAGCGCGTCGAGATACGGTGCCGTGGGCAAAATTGGCCTACACTTGGAATTTTCACGTTCTACTTGTGCACACGCTCCTACCACGATATAAGGAGGTGTCGTGACACCTCCCGGGTGAATTCGGAACACTTTGATTTTTTCGTCCTCCGCCCGCCATGGCACGGGGCTTAGCGCGTCGAGATACGGTGCCGTGGGCAAAATTGGCCTACACTTGGAATTTTCACGTTCTACTTGTGCACACGCTCCTACCACGATATAAGGAGGTGTCGTGACACCTCCCGGGTCAATTCGGAACACTTTGATTTTTTCGTCCTCCGCCCGCCATGGCACGGGGCTTAGCGCGTCGAGATACGGTGCCGTGGGCAAAATTGGCCTACACTTGGAATTTTCACGTTCTACTTGTGCACACGCTCCTACCACGATATAAGTAGGTGTCGTGACACCTCCCGGGTTAATTCGGAACACTTT
>CP125838.1:43165315-43167815 GCA_030408175.1 Trifolium repens
CCCACCCCAGCAAGCCCTCGCGAGGGCGCGCGCCCGCCCGCCCACCAGCCCAACATATGCCTCCCCCTATATAAGATTGATATGCCATTTTCAGATTTGTAGAAAAAGTGCCCTTTTTTCCCTGTATCCATAAGTTTTTGAAACAGCTTAAAAGTGGACCTAGAGGACGAATTTTTTTACGAAACTTTTTGTGCTTGTTAGGGACCTTAAGAATAACCAAACCACGAAGGAATCGTAATTTTCCGATGTCGGATGAATTAATTACGAATTTTTTTGCTGCAACGTCGCAAAAAACGGATAAGGGGTAAAGCACCACCTAGAAATTGAATTTTGAGTTGATTCTTTGTGTGCACACCCCACACAATATATATAATTGGACTGGAAATTGGCTAAGCATTCCGACGAAGTTTCGATTAATTTTGAATTTTCGGCCGAAACTTCGTAAAAAGGCAAATTCGAAGTAAACTAGTATCTACAAATCGAATTTTGAGTTGGTTTTTTTTGTGCACACCCCACACAATATATATAATTGGACTGGAAAGTGGCTAAGCATTCCGGACAGGTTTCGGATTATGTTGTTTTTTCGGCCGAAATGAGGAAATTCACAATTTTGAACCAAGTAAGCAACAACTCAAGGGGCAAATTCCGTTGCAACAAGTGGAAGGCCAGCAGAGCAGGCCATTGTAAGCCACGAGTAAGCCATGATTAAGCGCGAGCAAGCGCGGCGCGGCCTCCGCGAAGGCCGCGTCGTGCGTGCGTGCTAGCGCGCGCGTGGGGGGGGATCTTGTATATTAGAGTATGGGTGGGCCTTCAGCACGCTGAAACAAAGTCCGTCTGCCCACCCCAGCAAGCCCTCGCGAGGGCGCGCGCCCGCCCGCCCACCAGCCCAACATATGCCTCCCCCTATATAAGATTGATATGCCATTTTCAGATTTGTAGAAAAAGTGCCCTTTTTTCCCTGTATCCATAAGTTTTTGAAACAGCTTAAAAGTGGACCTAGAGGACGAATTTTTTTACGAAACTTTTTGTGCTTGTTAGGGACCTTAAGAATAACCAAACCACGAAGGAATCGTAATTTTCCGATGTCGGATGAATTAATTACGAATTTTTTTGCTGCAACGTCGCAAAAAACGGATAAGGGGTAAAGCACCACCTAGAAATTGAATTTTGAGTTGATTCTTTGTGTGCACACCCCACACAATATATATAATTGGACTGGAAAGTGGCTAAGCATTCCGACGAAGTTTCGATTAATTTTGAATTTTCGGCCGAAACTTCGTAAAAAGGCAAATTCGAAGTAAACTAGTATCTACAAATCGAATTTTGAGTTGGTTTTTTTTGTGCACACCCCACACAATATATATAATTGGACTGGAAAGTGGCTAAGCATTCCGGACAGGTTTCGAGTGATTTTGAATTTTCGGCCGAAACGTTGTAAAAACGCGGATACGACGTAAACCGCCACCTAGAAATCGAATTTTGAGTTGGTTTTTTTTGTGCACACCCCAAACAACATATATAAGTGGACTGGAAAGTGGCTAAGCATTCCGACGAAGTTTCGATTAATTTTGATTTTTCGGCTGAAATGTCGTAAAAAGGCGGATACGACGTAAACCACCACCTAGAAATCGAATTTTCAATTGGTTTTTTCTGTGCACACCCCACACAATATACATATAAGTGGACTGGAAAGTGTCTAAGCATTCCGGCGAAGTTTCGTGCGATTTTGTTTTTTCGGCCGAAACATCGTGAAAAGGCGGATACGAAGTAAAACACCAGCTAGAGATCGAATTCCGAGTTGGTTTTTTTTGGTGCATACCCCACACAATATATATAAGTGTGCTGGAAAGTAGCAAAGCATTCCGACAAAGTTTCGAGTGATTTTGAATTTTCGGCCGAAACGAGAATATTCGCAATTTTGCACTAGGGAACTCCAAGGCCTGCCAACACTAGCCAGCCCTCGTGAGGGCGCGCACGCCCTGCCCACCAGATGCCCACAGCCAGCTTTCTGCCCACCAGATGCCCACACTAGCAAGCCCTCGTGAGGGCGCGCACGCCCTGCCCACCAGATGCCCACAGCCAGCTTTCTGCCCACCACATGCCCACACTAGTAAGCCCTCGTGAGGGCGCGCGCGCCCTGCCCACCAGATGCCCACACCACTCTGCCCACCACATGCCCACACTAGCCAGCCCTCTGCCCACCAGATGCATGCCTCCTAGAAACGTCGTAAAAAGGCGGATACGACGTAAACCACCACCTAGAAATCGAATTTTCACTTGGTTTTTTTTGTGCACACCCCACACAATATATATAAGTGGACTGGAAAGTGGCTAAGCATTTCGGAACACTTTGATTTTTTCGTCCTCCGCCCGCCATGGCACGTGGCTTAGCGCGTCGAGATACGGTGCCGTGGGCAAAATTGGCCTACACTTGGAATTTTCACGTTCTACTTGTGCACACGCTCCTACCACGATATAAGTAGGTGTCGTGACACCTCCC
>CP125838.1:43207815-43210315 GCA_030408175.1 Trifolium repens
TTTCCTATGTCGGATGAATTAATTACGAATTTTTTTGCTGCAACGTCGCAAAAAACGGATAAGGGGTAAAGCACCACCTAGAAATTGAATTTTGAGTTGATTCTTTGTGTGCACACCCCACACAATATATATAATTGGACTGGAAAGTGGCTAAGCATTCCGACGAAGTTTCGATTAATTTTGAATTTTCGGCCGAAACTTCGTAAAAAGGCAAATTCGAAGTAAACTAGTATCTACAAATCGAATTTTGAGTTGGTTTTTTTTGTGCACACCCCACACAATATATATAATTGGACTGGAAAGTGGCTAAGCATTCCGGACAGGTTTCGGATTATGTTGTTTTTTCGGCCGAAATGAGGAAATTCACAATTTTGAACCAAGTAAGCAACAACTCAAGGGGCAAATTCCGTTGCAACAAGTGGAAGGCCAGCAGAGCAGGCCATTGTAAGCCACGAGTAAGCCACGATTAAGCGCGAGCAAGCGCGGCGCGGCCTCCGCGAAGGCCGCGTCGTGCGTGCGTGCTAGCGCGCGCGTGGGGGGGGATCTTGTATATTAGAGTATGGGTGGGCCTTCAGCACGCTGAAACAAAGTCCGTCTGCCCACCCCAGCAAGCCCTCGCGAGGGCGCGCGCCCGCCCGCCCACCAGCCCAACATATGCCTCCCCCTATATAAGATTGATATGCCATTTTCAGATTTGTAGAAAAAGTGCCCTTTTTTCCCTGTATCCATAAGTTTTTGAAACAGCTTAAAAGTGGACCTAGAGGACGAATTTTTTTACGAAACTTTTTTTGCTTGTTAGGGACCTTAAGAATAACCAAACCACGAAGGAATCGTAATTTTCCGATGTCGGATGAATTAATTACGAATTTTTTTGCTGCAACGTCGCAAAAAACGGATAAGGGGTAAAGCACCACCTAGAAATTGAATTTTGAGTTGATTCTTTGTGTGCACACCCCACACAATATATATAATTGGACTGGAAAGTGGCTAAGCATTCCGACGAAGTTTCGATTAATTTTGAATTTTCGGCCGAAACTTCGTAAAAAGGCAAATTCGAAGTAAACTAGTATCTACAAATCGAATTTTGAGTTGGTTTTTTTTGTGCACACCCCACACAATATATATAATTGGACTGGAAAGTGGCTAAGCATTCCGGACAGGTTTCGAGTGATTTTGAATTTTCGGCCGAAACGTTGTAAAAACGCGGATACGACGTAAACCGCCACCTAGAAATCGAATTTTGAGTTGGTTTTTTTTGTGCACACCCCAAACAACATATATAAGTGGACTGGAAAGTGGCTAAGCATTCCGACGAAGTTTCGATTAATTTTGATTTTTCGGCTGAAATGTCGTAAAAAGGCGGATACGACGTAAACCACCACCTAGAAATCGAATTTTCAATTGGTTTTTTCTGTGCACACCCCACACAATATACATATAAGTGGACTGGAAAGTGTCTAAGCATTCCGGCGAAGTTTCGTGCGATTTTGTTTTTTCGGCCGAAACATCGTGAAAAGGCGGATACGAAGTAAAACACCAGCTAGAGATCGAATTCCGAGTTGGTTTTTTTTGGTGCATACCCCACACAATATATATAAGTGTGCTGGAAAGTAGCAAAGCATTCCGACAAAGTTTCGAGTGATTTTGAATTTTCGGCCGAAACGAGAATATTCGCAATTTTGCACTAGGGAACTCCAAGGCCTGCCAACACTAGCCAGCCCTCGTGAGGGCGCGCACGCCCTGCCCACCAGATGCCCACAGCCAGCTTTCTGCCCACCAGATGCCCACACTAGCAAGCCCTCGTGAGGGCGCGCACGCCCTGCCCACCAGATGCCCACAGCCAGCTTTCTGCCCACCACATGCCCACACTAGTAAGCCCTCGTGAGGGCGCGCGCGCCCTGCCCACCAGATGCCCACACCACTCTGCCCACCACATGCCCACACTAGCCAGCCCTCTGCCCACCAGATGCATGCCTCCTAGAAACGTCGTAAAAAGGCGGATACGACGTAAACCACCACCTAGAAATCGAATTTTCACTTGGTTTTTTTTGTGCACACCCCACACAATATATATAAGTGGACTGGAAAGTGGCTAAGCATTTCGGAACACTTTGATTTTTTCGTCCTCCGCCCGCCATGGCACGGGGCTTAGCGCGTCGAGATACGGTGCCGTGGGCAAAATTGGCCTACACTTGGAATTTTCACGTTCTACTTGTGCACACGCTCCTACCACGATATAAGTAGGTGTCGTGACACCTCCCGGGTTAATTCGGAACACTTTGATTTTTTCGTCCTCCGCCCGCCATGGCACGGGGCTTAGCGCGTCGAGATACGGTGCCGTGGGCAAAATTGGCCTACACTTGGAATTTTCACGTTCTACTTGTGCACACGCTCCTACCACGATATAAGGAGGTGTCGTGACACCTCCCGGGTGAATTCGGAACACTTTGATTTTTTCGTCCTCCGCCCGCCATGGCACGGGGCTTAGCGCGTCGAGATA
>CP125838.1:43217815-43220315 GCA_030408175.1 Trifolium repens
GAGTAGGGTCTTTACCGAGCAGCGTCATTACCGGAAAAAGGTGAGCATCATTCTTTCTATGCCCAAGGCAATGCCATGCCTGCCCGCCAAGAACAGCATGATGATCACCAATTTCCTCATCCCACAAGCATAAGCAAGGCAAGCCCGTCTATGCAAATGAGAGTTTACCGAGAAGGGACAGCCACGACTAACTGACCCGCCGAGCAACTCAACCCAAGAGCAACGTAAGATCCGGGGACAACGAATCACCCCTGAATACAGACGCAACTCAAGGGTCGTGGAAGCTAAGCAAGCCAGCAGCATCATTTACCGAGTAGCGTCATTAACGGAAAAAGGTGAGCATCATTCTTTCTATGCCCAACGCAATGCCAAGGCCTGCCAGCCAAGAAAAGCATGATGATCACCAATTTCCTCATCCCAAAAGCATAAGCAAGGCAAGCCCGGCTATGCACATGAGAGTTTTTCCGAGTCGGGTCGTGCCACAATTTTGCTTGCCAAGCAAGCCTCCCATGTGAGCAAGGAGGTAAACGGAAAAAGGCTAGCATGTTGTTCCTTCCATGCCAAGGGAAGGCCAAGGCCTGCCCACCGTCAAGAACAGCAGCATGTTCTTCACCAATTTCCTCCCAAATCCTACAAAATCTCACTTTTTGATTAAATTCCATCATGAATTTTATGAATTTGATCCAAAGAAATATTATTTAGATCGATTTCCAAGCTTCAGCACGCTGAAACGAAGTCCGTCTGCCCACCCCAGCAAGCCCTCGCGAGGGCGCGCGCCCGCCCGCCCACCAGCCCAACATATGCCTCCCCCTATATAAGATTGATATGCCATTTTCAGATTTGTAGAAAAAGTGCCCTTTTTTCCCTGTATCCATAAGTTTTTGAAACAGCTTAAAAGTGGACCTAGAGGACGAATTTTTTTACGAAACTTTTTGTGCTTGTTAGGGACCTTAAGAATAACCAAACCACGAAGGAATCGTAATTTTCCTATGTCGGATGAATTAATTACGAATTTTTTTGCTGCAACGTCGCAAAAAACGGATAAGGGGTAAAGCACCACCTAGAAATTGAATTTTGAGTTGATTCTTTGTGTGCACACCCCACACAATATATATAATTGGACTGGAAAGTGGCTAAGCATTCCGACGAAGTTTCGATTAATTTTGAATTTTCGGCCGAAACTTCGTAAAAAGGCAAATTCGAAGTAAACTAGTATCTACAAATCGAATTTTGAGTTGGTTTTTTTTGTGCACACCCCACACAATATATATAATTGGACTGGAAAGTGGCTAAGCATTCCGGACAGGTTTCGGATTATGTTGTTTTTTCGGCCGAAATGAGGAAATTCACAATTTTGAACCAAGTAAGCAACAACTCAAGGGGCAAATTCCGTTGCAACAAGTGGAAGGCCAGCAGAGCAGGCCATTGTAAGCCACGAGTAAGCCACGATTAAGCGCGAGCAAGCGCGGCGCGGCCTCCGCGAAGGCCGCGTCGTGCGTGCGTGCTAGCGCGCGCGTGGGGGGGGATCTTGTATATTAGAGTATGGGTGGGCCTTCAGCACGCTGAAACAAAGTCCGTCTGCCCACCCCAGCAAGCCCTCGCGAGGGCGCGCGCCCGCCCGCCCACCAGCCCAACATATGCCTCCCCCTATACAAGATTGATATGCCATTTTCAGATTTGTAGAAAAAGTGCCCTTTTTTCCCTGTATCCATAAGTTTTTGAAACAGCTTAAAAGTGGACCTAGAGGACGAATTTTTTTACGAAACTTTTTGTGCTTGTTAGGGACCTTAAGAATAACCAAACCACGAAGGAATCGTAATTTTCCGATGTCGGATGAATTAATTACGAATTTTTTTGCTGCAACGTCGCAAAAAACGGATAAGGGGTAAAGCACCACCTAGAAATTTAATTTTGAGTTGATTCTTTGTGTGCACACCCCACACAATATATATAATTGGACTGGAAAGTGGCTAAGCATTCCGACGAAGTTTCGATTAATTTTGAATTTTCGGCCGAAACTTCGTAAAAAGGCAAATTCGAAGTAAACTAGTATCTACAAATCGAATTTTGAGTTGGTTTTTTTTGTGCACACCCCACACAATATATATAATTGGACTGGAAAGTGGCTAAGCATTCCGGACAGGTTTCGAGTGATTTTGAATTTTCGGCCGAAACGTTGTAAAAACGCGGATACGACGTAAACCGCCACCTAGAAATCGAATTTTGAGTTGGTTTTTTTTGTGCACACCCCAAACAACATATATAAGTGGACTGGAAAGTGGCTAAGCATTCCGACGAAGTTTCGATTAATTTTGATTTTTCGGCTGAAATGTCGTAAAAAGGCGGATACGACATAAACCACCACCTAGAAATCGAATTTTCAATTGGTTTTTTCTGTGCACACCCCACACAATATACATATAAGTGGACTGGAAAGTGTCTAAGCATTCCGGCGAAGTTTCGTGCGATTTTGTTTTTTCGGCCGAAACATCGTGAAAAG
>CP125838.1:43230315-43232815 GCA_030408175.1 Trifolium repens
GGGGGGGGATCTTGTATATTAGAGTATGGGTGGGCCTTCAGCACGCTGAAACAAAGTCCGTCTGCCCACCCCAGCAAGCCCTCGCGAGGGCGCGCGCCCGCCCGCCCACCAGCCCAACATATGCCTCCCCCTATATAAGATTGATATGCCATTTTCAGATTTGTAGAAAAAGTGCCCTTTTTTCCCTGTATCCATAAGTTTTTGAAACAGCTTAAAAGTGGACCTAGAGGACGAATTTTTTTACGAAACTTTTTGTGCTTGTTAGGGACCTTAAGAATAACCAAACCACGAAGGAATCGTAATTTTCCGATGTCGGATGAATTAATTACGAATTTTTTTGCTGCAACGTCGCAAAAAACGGATAAGGGGTAAAGCACCACCTAGAAATTGAATTTTGAGTTGATTCTTTGTGTGCACACCCCACACAATATATATAATTGGACTGGAAAGTGGCTAAGCATTCCGACGAAGTTTCGATTAATTTTGAATTTTCGGCCGAAACTTCGTAAAAAGGCAAATTCGAAGTAAACTAGTATCTACAAATCGAATTTTGAGTTGGTTTTTTTTGTGCACACCCCACACAATATATATAATTGGACTGGAAAGTGGCTAAGCATTCCGGACAGGTTTCGAGTGATTTTGAATTTTCGGCCGAAACGTTGTAAAAACGCGGATACGACGTAAACCGCCACCTAGAAATCGAATTTTGAGTTGGTTTTTTTTGTGCACACCCCAAACAACATATATAAGTGGACTGGAAAGTGGCTAAGCATTCCGACGAAGTTTCGATTAATTTTGATTTTTCGGCTGAAATGTCGTAAAAAGGCGGATACGACGTAAACCACCACCTAGAAATCGAATTTTCAATTGGTTTTTTCTGTGCACACCCCACACAATATACATATAAGTGGACTGGAAAGTGTCTAAGCATTCCGGCGAAGTTTCGTGCGATTTTGTTTTTTCGGCCGAAACATCGTGAAAAGGCGGATACGAAGTAAAACACCAGCTAGAGATCGAATTCCGAGTTGGTTTTTTTTGGTGCATACCCCACACAATATATATAAGTGTGCTGGAAAGTAGCAAAGCATTCCGACAAAGTTTCGAGTGATTTTGAATTTTCGGCCGAAACGAGAATATTCGCAATTTTGCACTAGGGAACTCCAAGGCCTGCCAACACTAGCCAGCCCTCGTGAGGGCGCGCACGCCCTGCCCACCAGATGCCCACAGCCAGCTTTCTGCCCACCAGATGCCCACACTAGCAAGCCCTCGTGAGGGCGCGCACGCCCTGCCCACCAGATGCCCACAGCCAGCTTTCTGCCCACCACATGCCCACACTAGTAAGCCCTCGTGAGGGCGCGCGCGCCCTGCCCACCAGATGCCCACACCACTCTGCCCACCACATGCCCACACTAGCCAGCCCTCTGCCCACCAGATGCATGCCTCCTAGAAACGTCGTAAAAAGGCGGATACGACGTAAACCACCACCTAGAAATCGAATTTTCACTTGGTTTTTTTTGTGCACACCCCACACAATATATATAAGTGGACTGGAAAGTGGCTAAGCATTTCGGAACACTTTGATTTTTTCGTCCTCCGCCCGCCATGGCACGGGGCTTAGCGCGTCGAGATACGGTGCCGTGGGCAAAATTGGCCTACACTTGGAATTTTCACGTTCTACTTGTGCACACGCTCCTACCACGATATAAGTAGGTGTCGTGACACCTCCCGGGTTAATTCGGAACACTTTGATTTTTTCGTCCTCCGCCCGCCATGGCACGGGGCTTAGCGCGTCGAGATACGGTGCCGTGGGCAAAATTGGCCTACACTTGGAATTTTCACGTTCTACTTGTGCACACGCTCCTACCACGATATAAGGAGGTGTCGTGACACCTCCCGGGTGAATTCGGAACACTTTGATTTTTTCGTCCTCCGCCCGCCATGGCACGGGGCTTAGCGCGTCGAGATACGGTGCCGTGGGCAAAATTGGCCTACACTTGGAATTTTCACGTTCTACTTGTGCACACGCTCCTACCACGATATAAGGAGGTGTCGTGACACCTCCCGGGTCAATTCGGAACACTTTGATTTTTTCGTCCTCCGCCCGCCATGGCACGGGGCTTAGCGCGTCGAGATACGGTGCCGTGGGCAAAATTGGCCTACACTTGGAATTTTCACGTTCTACTTGTGAACACGATCCTACCACGATATAAGTAGGTGTCGTGACACCTCCCGGGTTAATTCGGAACACTTTGATTTTTTCGTCCTCCGCCCGCCATGGCACGGGGCTTAGCGCGTCGAGATACGGTGCCGTGGGCAAAATTGGCCTACACTTGGAATTTTCACGTTCTACTTGTGCACACGCTCCTACCACGATATAAGGAGGTGTCGTGACACCTCCCGGGTGAATTCGGAACACTTTGATTTTTTCGTCCTCCGCCCGCCATGGCACGGGGCTTAGCGCGTCGAGATACGGTGCCGTGGGCAAAATTGGCCTACACTT
>CP125838.1:43245315-43247815 GCA_030408175.1 Trifolium repens
ATCATTTACCGAGTAGCGTCATTAACGGAAAAAGGTGAGCATCATTCTTTCTATGCCCAACGCAATGCCAAGGCCTGCCAGCCAAGAAAAGCATGATGATCACCAATTTCCTCATCCCAAAAGCATAAGCAAGGCAAGCCCGGCTATGCACATGAGAGTTTTTCCGAGTCGGGTCGTGCCACAATTTTGCTTGCCAAGCAAGCCTCCCATGTGAGCAAGGAGGTAAACGGAAAAAGGCTAGCATGTTGTTCCTTCCATGCCAAGGGAAGGCCAAGGCCTGCCCACCGTCAAGAACAGCAGCATGTTCTTCACCAATTTCCTCCCAAATCCTACAAAATCTCACTTTTTGATTAAATTCCATCATGAATTTTATGAATTTGATCCAAAGAAATATTATTTAGATCGATTTCCAAGCTTCAGCACGCTGAAACGAAGTCCGTCTGCCCACCCCAGCAAGCCCTCGCGAGGGCGCGCGCCCGCCCGCCCACCAGCCCAACATATGCCTCCCCCTATATAAGATTGATATGCCATTTTCAGATTTGTAGAAAAAGTGCCCTTTTTTCCCTGTATCCATAAGTTTTTGAAACAGCTTAAAAGTGGACCTAGAGGACGAATTTTTTTACGAAACTTTTTGTGCTTGTTAGGGACCTTAAGAATAACCAAACCACGAAGGAATCGTAATTTTCCTATGTCGGATGAATTAATTACGAATTTTTTTGCTGCAACGTCGCAAAAAACGGATAAGGGGTAAAGCACCACCTAGAAATTGAATTTTGAGTTGATTCTTTGTGTGCACACCCCACACAATATATATAATTGGACTGGAAAGTGGCTAAGCATTCCGACGAAGTTTCGATTAATTTTGAATTTTCGGCCGAAACTTCGTAAAAAGGCAAATTCGAAGTAAACTAGTATCTACAAATCGAATTTTGAGTTGGTTTTTTTTGTGCACACCCCACACAATATATATAATTGGACTGGAAAGTGGCTAAGCATTCCGGACAGGTTTCGGATTATGTTGTTTTTTCGGCCGAAATGAGGAAATTCACAATTTTGAACCAAGTAAGCAACAACTCAAGGGGCAAATTCCGTTGCAACAAGTGGAAGGCCAGCAGAGCAGGCCATTGTAAGCCACGAGTAAGCCACGATTAAGCGCGAGCAAGCGCGGCGCGGCCTCCGCGAAGGCCGCGTCGTGCGTGCGTGCTAGCGCGCGCGTGGGGGGGGATCTTGTATATTAGAGTATGGGTGGGCCTTCAGCACGCTGAAACAAAGTCCGTCTGCCCACCCCAGCAAGCCCTCGCGAGGGCGCGCGCCCGCCCGCCCACCAGCCCAACATATGCCTCCCCCTATATAAGATTGATATGCCATTTTCAGATTTGTAGAAAAAGTGCCCTTTTTTCCCTGTATCCATAAGTTTTTGAAACAGCTTAAAAGTGGACCTAGAGGACGAATTTTTTTACGAAACTTTTTGTGCTTGTTAGGGACCTTAAGAATAACCAAACCACGAAGGAATCGTAATTTTCCGATGTCGGATGAATTAATTACGAATTTTTTTGCTGCAACGTCGCAAAAAACGGATAAGGGGTAAAGCACCACCTAGAAATTGAATTTTGAGTTGATTCTTTGTGTGCACACCCCACACAATATATATAATTGGACTGGAAAGTGGCTAAGCATTCCGACGAAGTTTCGATTAATTTTGAATTTTCGGCCGAAACTTCGTAAAAAGGCAAATTCGAAGTAAACTAGTATCTACAAATCGAATTTTGAGTTGGTTTTTTTTGTGCACACCCCACACAATATATATAATTGGACTGGAAAGTGGCTAAGCATTCCGGACAGGTTTCGAGTGATTTTGAATTTTCGGCCGAAACGTTGTAAAAACGCGGATACGACGTAAACCGCCACCTAGAAATCGAATTTTGAGTTGGTTTTTTTTGTGCACACCCCAAACAACATATATAAGTGGACTGGAAAGTGGCTAAGCATTCCGACGAAGTTTCGATTAATTTTGATTTTTCGGCTGAAATGTCGTAAAAAGGCGGATACGACGTAAACCACCACCTAGAAATCGAATTTTCAATTGGTTTTTTCTGTGCACACCCCACACAATATACATATAAGTGGACTGGAAAGTGTCTAAGCATTCCGGCGAAGTTTCGTGCGATTTTGTTTTTTCGGCCGAAACATCGTGAAAAGGCGGATACGAAGTAAAACACCAGCTAGAGATCGAATTCCGAGTTGGTTTTTTTTGGTGCATACCCCACACAATATATATAAGTGTGCTGGAAAGTAGCAAAGCATTCCGACAAAGTTTCGAGTGATTTTGAATTTTCGGCCGAAACGAGAATATTCGCAATTTTGCACTAGGGAACTCCAAGGCCTGCCAACACTAGCCAGCCCTCGTGAGGGCGCGCACGCCCTGCCCACCAGATGCCCACAGCCAGCTTTCTGCCCACCAGATGCCCACACTAGCAAGCCCTCGTGAGGGCGCGCACGC
>CP125838.1:43297815-43300315 GCA_030408175.1 Trifolium repens
TAAGATCCGGGGACAACGAATCACCCCTGAATACAGACGCAACTCAAGGGTCGTGGAAGCTAAGCAAGCCAGCAGCATCATTTACCGAGTAGCGTCATTAACGGAAAAAGGTGAGCATCATTCTTTCTATGCCCAACGCAATGCCAAGGCCTGCCAGCCAAGAAAAGCATGATGATCACCAATTTCCTCATCCCAAAAGCATAAGCAAGGCAAGCCCGGCTATGCACATGAGAGTTTTTCCGAGTCGGGTCGTGCCACAATTTTGCTTGCCAAGCAAGCCTCCCATGTGAGCAAGGAGGTAAACGGAAAAAGGCTAGCATGTTGTTCCTTCCATGCCAAGGGAAGGCCAAGGCCTGCCCACCGTCAAGAACAGCAGCATGTTCTTCACCAATTTCCTCCCAAATCCTACAAAATCTCACTTTTTGATTAAATTCCATCATGAATTTTATGAATTTGATCCAAAGAAATATTATTTAGATCGATTTCCAAGCTTCAGCACGCTGAAACGAAGTCCGTCTGCCCACCCCAGCAAGCCCTCGCGAGGGCGCGCGCCCGCCCGCCCACCAGCCCAACATATGCCTCCCCCTATATAAGATTGATATGCCATTTTCAGATTTGTAGAAAAAGTGCCCTTTTTTCCCTGTATCCATAAGTTTTTGAAACAGCTTAAAAGTGGACCTAGAGGACGAATTTTTTTACGAAACTTTTTGTGCTTGTTAGGGACCTTAAGAATAACCAAACCACGAAGGAATCGTAATTTTCCTATGTCGGATGAATTAATTACGAATTTTTTTGCTGCAACGTCGCAAAAAACGGATAAGGGGTAAAGCACCACCTAGAAATTGAATTTTGAGTTGATTCTTTGTGTGCACACCCCACACAATATATATAATTGGACTGGAAAGTGGCTAAGCATTCCGACGAAGTTTCGATTAATTTTGAATTTTCGGCCGAAACTTCGTAAAAAGGCAAATTCGAAGTAAACTAGTATCTACAAATCGAATTTTGAGTTGGTTTTTTTTGTGCACACCCCACACAATATATATAATTGGACTGGAAAGTGGCTAAGCATTCCGGACAGGTTTCGGATTATGTTGTTTTTTCGGCCGAAATGAGGAAATTCACAATTTTGAACCAAGTAAGCAACAACTCAAGGGGCAAATTCCGTTGCAACAAGTGGAAGGCCAGCAGAGCAGGCCATTGTAAGCCACGAGTAAGCCACGATTAAGCGCGAGCAAGCGCGGCGCGGCCTCCGCGAAGGCCGCGTCGTGCGTGCGTGCTAGCGCGCGCGTGGGGGGGGATCTTGTATATTAGAGTATGGGTGGGCCTTCAGCACGCTGAAACAAAGTCCGTCTGCCCACCCCAGCAAGCCCTCGCGAGGGCGCGCGCCCGCCCGCCCACCAGCCCAACATATGCCTCCCCCTATATAAGATTGATATGCCATTTTCAGATTTGTAGAAAAAGTGCCCTTTTTTCCCTGTATCCATAAGTTTTTGAAACAGCTTAAAAGTGGACCTAGAGGACGAATTTTTTTACGAAACTTTTTGTGCTTGTTAGGGACCTTAAGAATAACCAAACCACGAAGGAATCGTAATTTTCCGATGTCGGATGAATTAATTACGAATTTTTTTGCTGCAACGTCGCAAAAAACGGATAAGGGGTAAAGCACCACCTAGAAATTGAATTTTGAGTTGATTCTTTGTGTGCACACCCCACACAATATATATAATTGGACTGGAAAGTGGCTAAGCATTCCGACGAAGTTTCGATTAATTTTGAATTTTCGGCCGAAACTTCGTAAAAAGGCAAATTCGAAGTAAACTAGTATCTACAAATCGAATTTTGAGTTGGTTTTTTTTGTGCACACCCCACACAATATATATAATTGGACTGGAAAGTGGCTAAGCATTCCGGACAGGTTTCGAGTGATTTTGAATTTTCGGCCGAAACGTTGTAAAAACGCGGATACGACGTAAACCGCCACCTAGAAATCGAATTTTGAGTTGGTTTTTTTTGTGCACACCCCAAACAACATATATAAGTGGACTGGAAAGTGGCTAAGCATTCCGACGAAGTTTCGATTAATTTTGATTTTTCGGCTGAAATGTCGTAAAAAGGCGGATACGACGTAAACCACCACCTAGAAATCGAATTTTCAATTGGTTTTTTCTGTGCACACCCCACACAATATACATATAAGTGGACTGGAAAGTGTCTAAGCATTCCGGCGAAGTTTCGTGCGATTTTGTTTTTTCGGCCGAAACATCGTGAAAAGGCGGATACGAAGTAAAACACCAGCTAGAGATCGAATTCCGAGTTGGTTTTTTTTGGTGCATACCCCACACAATATATATAAGTGTGCTGGAAAGTAGCAAAGCATTCCGACAAAGTTTCGAGTGATTTTGAATTTTCGGCCGAAACGAGAATATTCGCAATTTTGCACTAGGGAACTCCAAGGCCTGCCAACACTAGCCAGCCCTCGTGAGGGCGCGCACGCCCT
>CP125838.1:43320315-43322815 GCA_030408175.1 Trifolium repens
CCTCGCGAGGGCGCGCGCCCGCCCGCCCACCAGCCCAACATATGCCTCCCCCTATATAAGATTGATATGCCATTTTCAGATTTGTAGAAAAAGTGCCCTTTTTTCCCTGTATCCATAAGTTTTTGAAACAGCTTAAAAGTGGACCTAGAGGACGAATTTTTTTACGAAACTTTTTGTGCTTGTTAGGGACCTTAAGAATAACCAAACCACGAAGGAATCGTAATTTTCCTATGTCGGATGAATTAATTACGAATTTTTTTGCTGCAACGTCGCAAAAAACGGATAAGGGGTAAAGCACCACCTAGAAATTGAATTTTGAGTTGATTCTTTGTGTGCACACCCCACACAATATATATAATTGGACTGGAAAGTGGCTAAGCATTCCGACGAAGTTTCGATTAATTTTGAATTTTCGGCCGAAACTTCGTAAAAAGGCAAATTCGAAGTAAACTAGTATCTACAAATCGAATTTTGAGTTGGTTTTTTTTGTGCACACCCCACACAATATATATAATTGGACTGGAAAGTGGCTAAGCATTCCGGACAGGTTTCGGATTATGTTGTTTTTTCGGCCGAAATGAGGAAATTCACAATTTTGAACCAAGTAAGCAACAACTCAAGGGGCAAATTCCGTTGCAACAAGTGGAAGGCCAGCAGAGCAGGCCATTGTAAGCCACGAGTAAGCCACGATTAAGCGCGAGCAAGCGCGGCGCGGCCTCCGCGAAGGCCGCGTCGTGCGTGCGTGCTAGCGCGCGCGTGGGGGGGGATCTTGTATATTAGAGTATGGGTGGGCCTTCAGCACGCTGAAACAAAGTCCGTCTGCCCACCCCAGCAAGCCCTCGCGAGGGCGCGCGCCCGCCCGCCCACCAGCCCAACATATGCCTCCCCCTATATAAGATTGATATGCCATTTTCAGATTTGTAGAAAAAGTGCCCTTTTTTCCCTGTATCCATAAGTTTTTGAAACAGCTTAAAAGTGGACCTAGAGGACGAATTTTTTTACGAAACTTTTTGTGCTTGTTAGGGACCTTAAGAATAACCAAACCACGAAGGAATCGTAATTTTCCGATGTCGGATGAATTAATTACGAATTTTTTTGCTGCAACGTCGCAAAAAACGGATAAGGGGTAAAGCACCACCTAGAAATTGAATTTTGAGTTGATTCTTTGTGTGCACACCCCACACAATATATATAATTGGACTGGAAAGTGGCTAAGCATTCCGACGAAGTTTCGATTAATTTTGAATTTTCGGCCGAAACTTCGTAAAAAGGCAAATTCGAAGTAAACTAGTATCTACAAATCGAATTTTGAGTTGGTTTTTTTTGTGCACACCCCACACAATATATATAATTGGACTGGAAAGTGGCTAAGCATTCCGGACAGGTTTCGAGTGATTTTGAATTTTCGGCCGAAACGTTGTAAAAACGCGGATACGACGTAAACCGCCACCTAGAAATCGAATTTTGAGTTGGTTTTTTTTGTGCACACCCCAAACAACATATATAAGTGGACTGGAAAGTGGCTAAGCATTCCGACGAAGTTTCGATTAATTTTGATTTTTCGGCTGAAATGTCGTAAAAAGGCGGATACGACGTAAACCACCACCTAGAAATCGAATTTTCAATTGGTTTTTTCTGTGCACACCCCACACAATATACATATAAGTGGACTGGAAAGTGT
This sequence comes from Trifolium repens, assembly GCA_030408175.1. Lineage (NCBI taxonomy): Eukaryota > Viridiplantae > Streptophyta > Magnoliopsida > Fabales > Fabaceae > Trifolium > Trifolium repens. The sequence goes on from CP125838.1 coordinate 43,321,997, forward strand.
CTAAGCATTCCGGCGAAGTTTCGTGCGATTTTGTTTTTTCGGCCGAAACATCGTGAAAAGGCGGATACGAAGTAAAACACCAGCTAGAGATCGAATTCCGAGTTGGTTTTTTTTGGTGCATACCCCACACAATATATATAAGTGTGCTGGAAAGTAGCAAAGCATTCCGACAAAGTTTCGAGTGATTTTGAATTTTCGGCCGAAACGAGAATATTCGCAATTTTGCACTAGGGAACTCCAAGGCCTGCCAACACTAGCCAGCCCTCGTGAGGGCGCGCACGCCCTGCCCACCAGATGCCCACAGCCAGCTTTCTGCCCACCAGATGCCCACACTAGCAAGCCCTCGTGAGGGCGCGCACGCCCTGCCCACCAGATGCCCACAGCCAGCTTTCTGCCCACCACATGCCCACACTAGTAAGCCCTCGTGAGGGCGCGCGCGCCCTGCCCACCAGATGCCCACACCACTCTGCCCACCACATGCCCACACTAGCCAGCCCTCTGCCCACCAGATGCATGCCTCCTAGAAACGTCGTAAAAAGGCGGATACGACGTAAACCACCACCTAGAAATCGAATTTTCACTTGGTTTTTTTTGTGCACACCCCACACAATATATATAAGTGGACTGGAAAGTGGCTAAGCATTTCGGAACACTTTGATTTTTTCGTCCTCCGCCCGCCATGGCACGGGGCTTAGCGCGTCGAGATACGGTGCCGTGGGCAAAATTGGCCTACACTTGGAATTTTCACGTTCTACTTGTGCACACGCTCCTACCACGATATAAGTAGGTGTCGTGACACCTCCCGGGTTAATTCGGAAC
>CP125838.1:43342815-43345315 GCA_030408175.1 Trifolium repens
ATGAGAGTTTTTCCGAGTCGGGTCGTGCCACAATTTTGCTTGCCAAGCAAGCCTCCCATGTGAGCAAGGAGGTAAACGGAAAAAGGCTAGCATGTTGTTCCTTCCATGCCAAGGGAAGGCCAAGGCCTGCCCACCGTCAAGAACAGCAGCATGTTCTTCACCAATTTCCTCCCAAATCCTACAAAATCTCACTTTTTGATTAAATTCCATCATGAATTTTATGAATTTGATCCAAAGAAATATTATTTAGATCGATTTCCAAGCTTCAGCACGCTGAAACGAAGTCCGTCTGCCCACCCCAGCAAGCCCTCGCGAGGGCGCGCGCCCGCCCGCCCACCAGCCCAACATATGCCTCCCCCTATATAAGATTGATATGCCATTTTCAGATTTGTAGAAAAAGTGCCCTTTTTTCCCTGTATCCATAAGTTTTTGAAACAGCTTAAAAGTGGACCTAGAGGACGAATTTTTTTACGAAACTTTTTGTGCTTGTTAGGGACCTTAAGAATAACCAAACCACGAAGGAATCGTAATTTTCCTATGTCGGATGAATTAATTACGAATTTTTTTGCTGCAACGTCGCAAAAAACGGATAAGGGGTAAAGCACCACCTAGAAATTGAATTTTGAGTTGATTCTTTGTGTGCACACCCCACACAATATATATAATTGGACTGGAAAGTGGCTAAGCATTCCGACGAAGTTTCGATTAATTTTGAATTTTCGGCCGAAACTTCGTAAAAAGGCAAATTCGAAGTAAACTAGTATCTACAAATCGAATTTTGAGTTGGTTTTTTTTGTGCACACCCCACACAATATATATAATTGGACTGGAAAGTGGCTAAGCATTCCGGACAGGTTTCGGATTATGTTGTTTTTTCGGCCGAAATGAGGAAATTCACAATTTTGAACCAAGTAAGCAACAACTCAAGGGGCAAATTCCGTTGCAACAAGTGGAAGGCCAGCAGAGCAGGCCATTGTAAGCCACGAGTAAGCCACGATTAAGCGCGAGCAAGCGCGGCGCGGCCTCCGCGAAGGCCGCGTCGTGCGTGCGTGCTAGCGCGCGCGTGGGGGGGGATCTTGTATATTAGAGTATGGGTGGGCCTTCAGCACGCTGAAACAAAGTCCGTCTGCCCACCCCAGCAAGCCCTCGCGAGGGCGCGCGCCCGCCCGCCCACCAGCCCAACATATGCCTCCCCCTATATAAGATTGATATGCCATTTTCAGATTTGTAGAAAAAGTGCCCTTTTTTCCCTGTATCCATAAGTTTTTGAAACAGCTTAAAAGTGGACCTAGAGGACGAATTTTTTTACGAAACTTTTTGTGCTTGTTAGGGACCTTAAGAATAACCAAACCACGAAGGAATCGTAATTTTCCGATGTCGGATGAATTAATTACGAATTTTTTTGCTGCAACGTCGCAAAAAACGGATAAGGGGTAAAGCACCACCTAGAAATTGAATTTTGAGTTGATTCTTTGTGTGCACACCCCACACAATATATATAATTGGACTGGAAAGTGGCTAAGCATTCCGACGAAGTTTCGATTAATTTTGAATTTTCGGCCGAAACTTCGTAAAAAGGCAAATTCGAAGTAAACTAGTATCTACAAATCGAATTTTGAGTTGGTTTTTTTTGTGCACACCCCACACAATATATATAATTGGACTGGAAAGTGGCTAAGCATTCCGGACAGGTTTCGAGTGATTTTGAATTTTCGGCCGAAACGTTGTAAAAACGCGGATACGACGTAAACCGCCACCTAGAAATCGAATTTTGAGTTGGTTTTTTTTGTGCACACCCCAAACAACATATATAAGTGGACTGGAAAGTGGCTAAGCATTCCGACGAAGTTTCGATTAATTTTGATTTTTCGGCTGAAATGTCGTAAAAAGGCGGATACGACGTAAACCACCACCTAGAAATCGAATTTTCAATTGGTTTTTTCTGTGCACACCCCACACAATATACATATAAGTGGACTGGAAAGTGTCTAAGCATTCCGGCGAAGTTTCGTGCGATTTTGTTTTTTCGGCCGAAACATCGTGAAAAGGCGGATACGAAGTAAAACACCAGCTAGAGATCGAATTCCGAGTTGGTTTTTTTTGGTGCATACCCCACACAATATATATAAGTGTGCTGGAAAGTAGCAAAGCATTCCGACAAAGTTTCGAGTGATTTTGAATTTTCGGCCGAAACGAGAATATTCGCAATTTTGCACTAGGGAACTCCAAGGCCTGCCAACACTAGCCAGCCCTCGTGAGGGCGCGCACGCCCTGCCCACCAGATGCCCACAGCCAGCTTTCTGCCCACCAGATGCCCACACTAGCAAGCCCTCGTGAGGGCGCGCACGCCCTGCCCACCAGATGCCCACAGCCAGCTTTCTGCCCACCACATGCCCACACTAGTAAGCCCTCGTGAGGGCGCGCGCGCCCTGCCCACCAGATGCCCACACCACTCTGCCCACCACATGCCCACACTAGCCAGCCCTCTGCCCACCAGATG
>CP125838.1:43435023-43437523 GCA_030408175.1 Trifolium repens
GACAACGAATCACCCCTGAATACAGACGCAACTCAAGGGTCGTGGAAGCTAAGCAAGCCAGCAGCATCATTTACCGAGTAGCGTCATTAACGGAAAAAGGTGAGCATCATTCTTTCTATGCCCAACGCAATGCCAAGGCCTGCCAGCCAAGAAAAGCATGATGATCACCAATTTCCTCATCCCAAAAGCATAAGCAAGGCAAGCCCGGCTATGCACATGAGAGTTTTTCCGAGTCGGGTCGTGCCACAATTTTGTTTGCCAAGCAAGCCTCCCATGTGAGCAAGGAGGTAAACGGAAAAAGGCTAGCATGTTGTTCCTTCCATGCCAAGGGAAGGCCAAGGCCTGCCCACCGTCAAGAACAGCAGCATGTTCTTCACCAATTTCCTCCCAAATCCTACAAAATCTCACTTTTTGATTAAATTCCATCATGAATTTTATGAATTTGATCCAAAGAAATATTATTTAGATCGATTTCCAAGCTTCAGCACGCTGAAACGAAGTCCGTCTGCCCACCCCAGCAAGCCCTCGCGAGGGCGCGCGCCCGCCCGCCCACCAGCCCAACATATGCCTCCCCCTATATAAGATTGATATGCCATTTTCAGATTTGTAGAAAAAGTGCCCTTTTTTCCCTGTATCCATAAGTTTTTGAAACAGCTTAAAAGTGGACCTAGAGGACGAATTTTTTTACGAAACTTTTTGTGCTTGTTAGGGACCTTAAGAATAACCAAACCACGAAGGAATCGTAATTTTCCGATGTCGGATGAATTAATTACGAATTTTTTTGCTGCAACGTCGCAAAAAACGGATAAGGGGTAAAGCACCACCTAGAAATTGAATTTTGAGTTGATTCTTTGTGTGCACACCCCACACAATATATATAATTGGACTGGAAAGTGGCTAAGCATTCCGACGAAGTTTCGATTAATTTTGAATTTTCGGCCGAAACTTCGTAAAAAGGCAAATTCGAAGTAAACTAGTATCTACAAATCGAATTTTGAGTTGGTTTTTTTTGTGCACACCCCACACAATATATATAATTGGACTGGAAAGTGGCTAAGCATTCCGGACAGGTTTCGAGTGATTTTGAATTTTCGGCCGAAACGTTGTAAAAACGCGGATACGACGTAAACCGCCATCTAGAAATCGAATTTTGAGTTGGTTTTTTTTGTGCACACCCCAAACAACATATATAAGTGGACTGGAAAGTGGCTAAGCATTCCGACGAAGTTTCGATTAATTTTGATTTTTCGGCTGAAATGTCGTAAAAAGGCGGATACGACGTAAACCACCACCTAGAAATCGAATTTTCAATTGGTTTTTTCTGTGCACACCCCACACAATATACATATAAGTGGACTGGAAAGTGTCTAAGCATTCCGGCGAAGTTTCGTGCGATTTTGTTTTTTCGGCCGAAACATCGTGAAAAGGCGGATACGAAGAAAAACACTAGCTAGAGATCGAATTCCGAGTTGGTTTTTTTTGGTGCATACCCCACACAATATATATAAGTGTGCTGGAAAGTAGCCAAGCATTCCGACAAAGTTTCGAGTGATTTTGAATTTTCGGCCGAAACGAGAATATTCGCAATTTTGCACTAGGGAACTCCAAGGCCTGCCCACACTAGCCAGCCCTCGTGAGGGCGCGCACGCCCTGCCCACCAGATGCCCATAGCCAGCTTTCTGCCCACCAGATGCCCACACTAGCAAGCCCTCGTGAGGGCGCGCACGCCCTGCCCACCAGATGCCCACAGCCAGCTTTCTGCCCACCACATGCCCACACTAGTAAGCCCTCGTGAGGGCGCGCGCGCCCTGCCCACCAGATGCCCACACCACTCTGCCCACCACATGCCCACACTAGCCAGCCCTCTGCCCACCAGATGCATGCCTCCTAGAAACGTCGTAGTAAAAAGGCGGATACGACGTAAACCACCACCTAGAAATCGAATTTTCACTTGGTTTTTTTTGTGCACACCCCACACAATATATATAAGTGGACTGGAAAGTGGCTAAGCATTTCGGAACACTTTGATTTTTTCGTCCTCCGCCCGCCATGGCACGGGGCTTAGCGCGTCGAGATACGGTGCCGTGGGCAAAATTGGCCTACACTTGGAATTTTCACGTTCTACTTGTGCACACGCTCCTACCACGATATAAGGAGGTGTCGTGACACCTCCCGGGTTAATTCGGAACACTTTGATTTTTTCGTCCTCCGCCCGCCATGGCACGGGGCTTAGCGCGTCGAGATACGGTGCCGTGGGCAAAATTGGCCTACACTTGGAATTTTCACGTTCTACTTGTGCACACGCTCCTACCACGATATAAGGAGGTGTCGTGACACCTCACGGGTTAATTCGGAACACTTTGATTTTTTCGTCCTCCGCCCGCCATGGCACGGGGCTTAGCGCGTCGAGATACGTTGCCGTGGGCAAAATTGGCCTACACTTGGAATTTTCACGGTCTCCTTGTGCACACGCTCCTACCACGATATAAGGAGGTGTCGT
>CP125838.1:43507523-43510023 GCA_030408175.1 Trifolium repens
AAGGAGGTAAACGGAAAAAGGCTAGCATGTTGTTCCTTCCATGCCAAGGGAAGGCCAAGGCCTGCCCACCGTCAAGAACAGCAGCATGTTCTTCACCAATTTCCTCCCAAATCCTACAAAATCTCACTTTTTGATTAAATTCCATCATGAATTTTATGAATTTGATCCAAAGAAATATTATTTAGATCGATTTCCAAGCTTCAGCACGCTGAAACGAAGTCCGTCTGCCCACCCCAGCAAGCCCTCGCGAGGGCGCGCGCCCGCCCGCCCACCAGCCCAACATATGCCTCCCCCTATATAAGATTGATATGCCATTTTCAGATTTGTAGAAAAAGTGCCCTTTTTTCCCTGTATCCATAAGTTTTTGAAACAGCTTAAAAGTGGACCTAGAGGACGAATTTTTTTACGAAACTTTTTGTGCTTGTTAGGGACCTTAAGAATAACCAAACCACGAAGGAATCGTAATTTTCCGATGTCGGATGAATTAATTACGAATTTTTTTGCTGCAACGTCGCAAAAAACGGATAAGGGGTAAAGCACCACCTAGAAATTGAATTTTGAGTTGATTCTTTGTGTGCACACCCCACACAATATATATAATTGGACTGGAAAGTGGCTAAGCATTCCGACGAAGTTTCGATTAATTTTGAATTTTCGGCCGAAACTTCGTAAAAAGGCAAATTCGAAGTAAACTAGTATCTACAAATCGAATTTTGAGTTGGTTTTTTTTGTGCACACCCCACACAATATATATAATTGGACTGGAAAGTGGCTAAGCATTCCGGACAGGTTTCGAGTGATTTTGAATTTTCGGCCGAAACGTTGTAAAAACGCGGATACGACGTAAACCGCCATCTAGAAATCGAATTTTGAGTTGGTTTTTTTTGTGCACACCCCAAACAACATATATAAGTGGACTGGAAAGTGGCTAAGCATTCCGATGAAGTTTCGATTAATTTTGATTTTTCGGCTGAAATGTCGTAAAAAGGCGGATACGACGTAAACCACCACCTAGAAATCGAATTTTCAATTGGTTTTTTCTGTGCACACCCCACACAATATACATATAAGTGGACTGGAAAGTGTCTAAGCATTCCGGCGAAGTTTCGTGCGATTTTGTTTTTTCGGCCGAAACATCGTGAAAAGGCGGATACGAAGAAAAACACCAGCTAGAGATCGAATTCCGAGTTGGTTTTTTTTGGTGCATACCCCACACAATATATATAAGTGTGCTGGAAAGTAGCCAAGCATTCCGACAAAGTTTCGAGTGATTTTGAATTTTCGGCCGAAACGAGAATATTCGCAATTTTGCACTAGGGAACTCCAAGGCCTGCCCACACTAGCCAGCCCTCGTGAGGGCGCGCACGCCCTGCCCACCAGATGCCCATAGCCAGCTTTCTGCCCACCAGATGCCCACACTAGCAAGCCCTCGTGAGGGCGCGCACGCCCTGCCCACCAGATGCCCACAGCCAGCTTTCTGCCCACCACATGCCCACACTAGTAAGCCCTCGTGAGGGCGCGCGCGCCCTGCCCACCAGATGCCCACACCACTCTGCCCACCACATGCCCACACTAGCCAGCCCTCTGCCCACCAGATGCATGCCTCCTAGAAACGTCGTAGTAAAAAGGCGGATACGACGTAAACCACCTCCTAGAAATCGAATTTTCACTTGGTTTTTTTTGTGCACACCCCACACAATATATATAAGTGGACTGGAAAGTGGCTAAGCATTTCGGAACACTTTGATTTTTTCGTCCTCCGCCCGCCATGGCACGGGGCTTAGCGCGTCGAGATACGGTGCCGTGGGCAAAATTGGCCTACACTTGGAATTTTCACGTTCTACTTGTGCACACGCTCCTACCACGATATAAGGAGGTGTCGTGACACCTCCCGGGTTAATTCGGAACACTTTGATTTTTTCGTCCTCCGCCCGCCATGGCACGGGGCTTAGCGCGTCGAGATACGGTGCCGTGGGCAAAATTGGCCTACACTTGGAATTTTCACGTTCTACTTGTGCACACGCTCCTACCACGATATAAGGAGGTGTCGTGACACCTCACGGGTTAATTCGGAACACTTTGATTTTTTCGTCCTCCGCCCGCCATGGCACGGGGCTTAGCGCGTCGAGATACGTTGCCGTGGGCAAAATTGGCCTACACTTGGAATTTTCACGGTCTCCTTGTGCACACGCTCCTACCACGATATAAGGAGGTGTCGTGACACCCCACGGGTTAATTCGGAACACTTTCATTTTTTCGTCCTCCGCCCGCCATGGCACGGGGCTTAGCGCGTCGAGATACGGTGCCGTGGGCAAAATTGGCCTACACTTGGAATTTTCACGTTCTACTTGTGCACACGCTCCTACCACGATATAAGGAGGTGTCGTGACACCTCCCGGGTTAATTCGGAACACTTTGATTTTTTCTTCCTCCGCCCGCCATGGCACGGGGCTTAGCGCGTCGAGATACGGTGCCGTGGGCAAAATTGGCCTACACTTGG
>CP125838.1:43527523-43530023 GCA_030408175.1 Trifolium repens
AAAAGCATGATGATCACCAATTTCCTCATCCCAAAAGCATAAGCAAGGCAAGCCCGGCTATGCACATGAGAGTTTTTCCGAGTCGGGTCGTGCCACAATTTTGTTTGCCAAGCAAGCCTCCCATGTGAGCAAGGAGGTAAACGGAAAAAGGCTAGCATGTTGTTCCTTCCATGCCAAGGGAAGGCCAAGGCCTGCCCACCGTCAAGAACAGCAGCATGTTCTTCACCAATTTCCTCCCAAATCCTACAAAATCTCACTTTTTGATTAAATTCCATCATGAATTTTATGAATTTGATCCAAAGAAATATTATTTAGATCGATTTCCAAGCTTCAGCACGCTGAAACGAAGTCCGTCTGCCCACCCCAGCAAGCCCTCGCGAGGGCGCGCGCCCGCCCGCCCACCAGCCCAACATATGCCTCCCCCTATATAAGATTGATATGCCATTTTCAGATTTGTAGAAAAAGTGCCCTTTTTTCCCTGTATCCATAAGTTTTTGAAACAGCTTAAAAGTGGACCTAGAGGACGAATTTTTTTACGAAACTTTTTGTGCTTGTTAGGGACCTTAAGAATAACCAAACCACGAAGGAATCGTAATTTTCCGATGTCGGATGAATTAATTACGAATTTTTTTGCTGCAACGTCGCAAAAAACGGATAAGGGGTAAAGCACCACCTAGAAATTGAATTTTGAGTTGATTCTTTGTGTGCACACCCCACACAATATATATAATTGGACTGGAAAGTGGCTAAGCATTCCGACGAAGTTTCGATTAATTTTGAATTTTCGGCCGAAACTTCGTAAAAAGGCAAATTCGAAGTAAACTAGTATCTACAAATCGAATTTTGAGTTGGTTTTTTTTGTGCACACCCCACACAATATATATAATTGGACTGGAAAGTGGCTAAGCATTCCGGACAGGTTTCGAGTGATTTTGAATTTTCGGCCGAAACGTTGTAAAAACGCGGATACGACGTAAACCGCCATCTAGAAATCGAATTTTGAGTTGGTTTTTTTTGTGCACACCCCAAACAACATATATAAGTGGACTGGAAAGTGGCTAAGCATTCCGACGAAGTTTCGATTAATTTTGATTTTTCGGCTGAAATGTCGTAAAAAGGCGGATACGACGTAAACCACCACCTAGAAATCGAATTTTCAATTGGTTTTTTCTGTGCACACCCCACACAATATACATATAAGTGGACTGGAAAGTGTCTAAGCATTCCGGCGAAGTTTCGTGCGATTTTGTTTTTTCGGCCGAAACATCGTGAAAAGGCGGATACGAAGAAAAACACCAGCTAGAGATCGAATTCCGAGTTGGTTTTTTTTGGTGCATACCCCACACAATATATATAAGTGTGCTGGAAAGTAGCCAAGCATTCCGACAAAGTTTCGAGTGATTTTGAATTTTCGGCCGAAACGAGAATATTCGCAATTTTGCACTAGGGAACTCCAAGGCCTGCCCACACTAGCCAGCCCTCGTGAGGGCGCGCACGCCCTGCCCACCAGATGCCCATAGCCAGCTTTCTGCCCACCAGATGCCCACACTAGCAAGCCCTCGTGAGGGCGCGCACGCCCTGCCCACCAGATGCCCACAGCCAGCTTTCTGCCCACCACATGCCCACACTAGTAAGCCCTCGTGAGGGCGCGCGCGCCCTGCCCACCAGATGCCCACACCACTCTGCCCACCACATGCCCACACTAGCCAGCCCTCTGCCCACCAGATGCATGCCTCCTAGAAACGTCGTAGTAAAAAGGCGGATACGACGTAAACCACCACCTAGAAATCGAATTTTCACTTGGTTTTTTTTGTGCACACCCCACACAATATATATAAGTGGACTGGAAAGTGGCTAAGCATTTCGGAACACTTTGATTTTTTCGTCCTCCGCCCGCCATGGCACGGGGCTTAGCGCGTCGAGATACGGTGCCGTGGGCAAAATTGGCCTACACTTGGAATTTTCACGTTCTACTTGTGCACACGCTCCTACCACGATATAAGGAGGTGTCGTGACACCTCCCGGGTTAATTCGGAACACTTTGATTTTTTCGTCCTCCGCCCGCCATGGCACGGGGCTTAGCGCGTCGAGATACGGTGCCGTGGGCAAAATTGGCCTACACTTGGAATTTTCACGTTCTACTTGTGCACACGCTCCTACCACGATATAAGGAGGTGTCGTGACACCTCACGGGTTAATTCGGAACACTTTGATTTTTTCGTCCTCCGCCCGCCATGGCACGGGGCTTAGCGCGTCGAGATACGTTGCCGTGGGCAAAATTGGCCTACACTTGGAATTTTCACGGTCTCCTTGTGCACACGCTCCTACCACGATATAAGGAGGTGTCGTGACACCCCACGGGTTAATTCGGAACACTTTCATTTTTTCGTCCTCCGCCCGCCATGGCACGGGGCTTAGCGCGTCGAGATACGGTGCCGTGGGCAAAATTGGCCTACACTTGGAATTTTCACGTTCTACTTGTGCACACGCTCCTACCACG
>CP125838.1:43550023-43567523 GCA_030408175.1 Trifolium repens
GTGCACACCCCACACAATATATATAATTGGACTGGAAAGTGGCTAAGCATTCCGACGAAGTTTCGATTAATTTTGAATTTTCGGCCGAAACTTCGTAAAAAGGCAAATTCGAAGTAAACTAGTATCTACAAATCGAATTTTGAGTTGGTTTTTTTTGTGCACACCCCACACAATATATATAATTGGACTGGAAAGTGGCTAAGCATTCCGGACAGGTTTCGAGTGATTTTGAATTTTCGGCCGAAACTTCGTAAAAACGCGGATACGACGTAAACCGCCACCTAGAAATCGAATTTTGAGTTGGTTTTTTTTTGTGCACACCCCAAACAACATATATAAGTGGACTGGAAAGTGGCTAAGCATTCCGACGAAGTTTCGATTAATTTTGATTTTTCGGCTGAAATGTCGTAAAAAGGCGGATACGACGTAAACCACCACCTAGAAATCGAATTTTCAATTGGTTTTTTCTGTGCACACCCCACACAATATACATATAAGTGGACTGGAAAGTGTCTAAGCATTCCGGCGAAGTTTCGTGCGATTTTGTTTTTTCGGCCGAAACATCGTGAAAAGGCGGATACGAAGTAAAACACCAGCTAGAGATCGAATTCCGAGTTGGTTTTTTTTGGTGCATACCTGTAGCGGGCTGGAAAATCACTTCCATTTTTCTATACAATGAAGTCGCCATCGATGTTTATTTATCCCGTGAGGGGAAAGGAAAATATCGCGAAAACCTTGGTTTAGGTTCGGGAGTTGGTTATGCGAGAGGAAGGTATTAGCACCCCCCGCATCCATCGTACTCGATGGGAACCGTTTAGGTGGTTTGGGTTTGTTTGCGCAGGTTTAAATTGAATTGCCTTTTATCTCTTATAGTCTCTACTTCGTTTCCAAATAAATTAAAAAAAAGGTTTTTTATTAGTTGAGTTTGACGGTTGTAGGAGCCCGCTCCTACGTATTCCCCGGTGCAATGGGAAATTCAAAACTCACGTAGTTCTGGTAAAAATGTTTGTGTGGTTGTTGGTTTTATGCGAATAACGTCTATTTCGTATTCCGCTGATACCACGACGCTTGTGTGCTCAACTTAGAGGCGTAAGCTGTGTGTGTGTATCAGAGGAATAGATAAGACGTGTATTCATTATAAAAAGAGAGTATGATTAACGGATGTGGCTTAACTCGCATTCCGCTGATACAACGACGCTTGTATGCTCCACTTGGAGGCTTAAGCTGTGTATGTGTCAGAGGAATGGATAAAGCGTATATCCATTGTTTTCTGAAAAGAAGTTTGAGTGAGTGGAGGTTAGTTTTAACGCTTGATTAGGATGAGGATGGTCCCAAGATCACGAGTCATACGTCAGGGATAAGAACCATCCGGGGTGTGAAAAGTCATACGTCAGATCAACCCTTTTTCATCCTTGTTTATTATGAAAGCCTTGATTTAACTTGATTAAGAAAGTATTTCAAAAAGGAAAAGGCGAATGTTGGTTTATTTTAACGCTTTAGGATGAGGATGGTCCCAAGATCGCGAGTCATACGTCAGGGATAAGGACCATCCGAAGTGTGAAAAGTCATACGTCAGATCAACCCCTTTTCATCCTTGTTTATTATGAAAACTTTTATTAACCAATAGTGAGGATAATCCCAAGATCACGAGTCATACGTCAGGGATAGGGATTATCCGGGTGTGAAAAGTCATACGTCAGATCAACCCTTTTTCACTATGTTTATTGTAAAAAACAAGTCTCAAGTTCTAACTAAACAGGCCCAAGCAAAGAAGGAGGGATGAGAAGTATAGAAGTTCAAGATGATAGTAACCAAATAATGACGAAATGCATGAAACATTAAATAATGAATGCAAATACATGAACAAGAATGAGATACGATGCATAATTAAATAAAAATGCATAAGCTAAAGTAGCGTACAATGAATTAAATAACATAAACATGCTAAATTAAATCAAAGTATATGAGATGAGTTAGAATGAATTGAAATAAAGCTAAAGAGTTGAAGACAAGCATGAGAAATAAAAGTAAGCAATTAATCATGATTAAGCACTTAAGTAAATAAGCTAAAAAGCTAAAAAAGGTGATTAAACAACAAGCTAAGGGAAGCATGAACATAATCTGAAATCAAACATGATTTAAGCAAAGAAAAATGGTCCAGTAAGCTAAAACAGATTAAGTACCCAGATAAGTGCTTATGAAAATAAGCTAAAAAGTGATTAAATAAGCTAAAAAGCCAAACAATAAGCTAAAAAGCTAAAATAAACAACTCAAACATGGAGAGAAAAATTTAAGCATAGCAAAGTGACTAAAATAGCTTAAATAAGCTATTAGTCACTTAAGTGCTTTTGGAAATAAGCTAAAAATCAATTAAAATTAATTTAAGCTGAGGGGGTGCAAACAGTAAAGGGAGTGGGGTGCAGAAAGCAAGTCTGGGCCAGAAGGCCCAGTCCACGCGCTAGTCAACAGCAAAAAAAGCAGAGTCAACAAAAAAAGATCCAGTGCGGCGCAAAAAAGAGGAACACATACGCTGATGGCTTACGAGCCTTCAGATCTGTTGACCAAGGGGTCAACCAAAATCTAACGCGTGAGGGGCCGTCAGATCCAACGCATGAGAATCGCTCTCGCTAGCGTCCAGATCCAACGGCCAGCATTCAAACTTGATGGAAAAGCCGGAAAACACTGTAGATCATCTTCTCCGGCGAAGCAGGTATTTTCCGGTGACAACTCCGGTCACCGGAGCTACAGAAACTTCACGAAACAGGTCAAATCATATATGGTTTTGCTCGTTTTTTCACAAGGATTTCAAATATGCAAGTAGTTTTCAAAGGAACATTACAGAAAAGCAAAAACGAAGCGAACAAAGTTTCAAAATCAAAACACGAGATCACGATTCAGCACGAATTGGCACAAACTAGCTAACCAGAAAGCATCTGGACATGAAATGGAGTTGAATGGTGCAAACTTTTACCTGAATCGACCTCTGAATAGTGCGATTTGAACTCGTTTTCTTCCTAGCCACCGTAGCTGTTCTCTGCAATGATTCCTTCACTTTCTTGCGTTGGAAATGGTTGTTTCTTTCTTCTGAGTATGTGATAAAGGTGTTTTGATGGATAAGTTCAGAGCTTGGGGTAAGATTGTGAGATTTGGAATTTTTGGAAATGAAGAAAAAATGGAATTGTTTCAGTCACTGTAGCTGCGCCGTTTTCTCTATCTTTCCAACCCTAGGGCACTGAAATTGAGGCATCTATTTATAGAGAAGGATTAGGTTGAATGGCATTGTGGTTTGTGAGAGTTAGTGAGGGTAATTTTGTGATTGAGCTCCTTTTTTTGTACTATCTTTTGATCCTTTTTTTGTTCCAAAAGGAAATGGTGATGAGGTGTTAAGGGATAGAACATTCTAGGTTTTTGATGAGGTGTAAATGAGATAGGAAATTTTGTCACCCTTCTTTGATTTTTTTATCATTTTTTGAACAAATTAAAAATAACATATGATATAATAAAAAATAAGAATGCAAGAATAAAAATATGCATGATGAGACATGATTGTATGAAATATGAAAGAAAAAAAGAATTGAAATTTGATTTTTTAAAGGTTTCTTGTAATGCAAGTAACTAATTAAAAAATAATTAATAAATAAGAAATAAACTTAATGGAAGGGCAAAATGGTAAAAATTTGTCTCTTATGATAATGCTAAGCCATAATCATGCAAGAAAAAATAGTTCCATTTATTTGAGTGCCAACTTTGACTTTTTCAATTTTAAAAATTGACTTTGTTGACTTTTTAGTCAAAGCGTTGACTTTGTTGACTTTTTCTAATAAATGCAAAATTGTGAAAAAAAAATCATGGGGCAAAATTAGGGTATGACAGCTGCCCCTATTTAATTAGCTTAGACCGCATGAGTGCGAATGACCTCGGTGTTCGTACTCTTGCGGTAAAAGATAATTAAATACAGAATGCCCTAATTTTGCCAGGAAGTGAATATTGATGAGATAAGTGGATCGAGTATACCTGTTGTTATTCCTTTTTGTGGAACCGGGCAAACCCTAAAGTAAGACTAACCTTAACCAGCCATTCATGCTGAAAAGCTTAGTAAAGTTGAGCAGATCTTGTCCAGCCACTTCTCACTGAAGATCAATCTGAGTTGAAATAGATTTTGCTGAATAAGTCGTCACCTCGACGGGTACTTGGACTGATGAAGGTTGAATCGTCGCCTCGACGGGTACTTGGATTCTTCTGAACGAGCCGTCACCTCGACGGGTACTTGGACTGATGAAGGTTGAATCGTCGCCTCGACGGGTACTTGGATTCTTCTGAACGAGCCGTCACCTCGACGGGTACTTGGACTGATGAAGGTTGAATCGTCGCCTCGACGGGTACTTGGATTCTTCTGAACGAGCCGTCACCTCGACGGGTACTTGGACTGATGAAGGTTGAATCGTCGCCTCGACGGGTACTTGGATTCTTCTGAACGAGCCGTCACCTCGACGGGTACTTGGACTGATGAAGGTTGAATCGTCGCCTCGACGGGTACTTGGATTCTTCTGAACGAGCCGTCACCTCGACGGGTACTTGGACTGATGAAGGTTGAATCGTCGCCTCGACGGGTACTTGGATTCTTCTGAACGAGCCGTCACCTCGACGGGTACTTGGACTGATGAAGGTTGAATCGTCGCCTCGACGGGTACTTGGATTCTTCTGAACGAGCCGTCACCTCGACGGGTACTTGGACTGATGAAGGTTGAATCGTCGCCTCGACGGGTACTTGGATTCTTCTGAACGAGCCGTCACCTCGACGGGTACTTGGACTGATGAAGGTTGAATCGTCGCCTCGACGGGTACTTGGATTCTTCTGAACGAGCCGTCACCTCGACGGGTACTTGGACTGATGAAGGTTGAATCGTCGCCTCGACGGGTACTTGGATTCTTCTGAACGAGCCGTCACCTCGACGGGTACTTGGACTGATGAAGGTTGAATCGTCGCCTCGACGGGTACTTGGATTCTTCTGAAGGTCGATTACATCCAGCTCTCACTGAAGATCTATCTGTGTTGAAATGATGTGCTTATGCATCCTGTCGTGGTTATCCAACCAACTTGTTGGAAAAAGGTCAAACTGACTTTCTTGTAATTAAGTGATCAAACTTGTTATCCCCGTAGGAGAATTTTTCTGAGAAATCTGCGATTCACTGGGGAGGAGATTTTGCCACTGATCTGCTGAAGAAATAACGCACCAGCCAAATTGTTGGGGAAAGTCAAGCTGCTTCTTCTGAAAACTAAGTGACCAAACTCTGCTATTCCTTGAATCGGAATTTTGGACCTGCTTCTATGAATGCATGTCTGCAATGAATGCTTGTTGATTGCCTAAAAATGCAAGACTAATGCAGTGTTTAATTATGCCCATGACTTGACATATGGCTCTTTGAGTGTTTATTCATGGATGCATGGTGATGCATGAACGTGTATGCATGGATGCATGAAGATGCATGAAGTTGGGTTTCATCTCGACACCGAGACATTAGAAGCTCTTTCCTGGGGAAAGGGATCCCAGTTGGGCGTTGTATACCAAACATTCTTCATTTGTGTGGGAAAGGCCTCTTGCCTAGTCAGCTCGGAACGCTGGGTCAGTCTGTTGCATGTTAACAAGGTGGGCACCTTACTGTATGCTGTTGATTTTCTTTAATCTTTCTTATTTCAAAATATTTTCGCTTGATTTTCAAAATGCCCCTTTTACTTTTTTTTTTTTTAAAGTTTTAACATTTGTTTATCAGAAAAATAAAAGTATGAAATGTGCAAGAAGATAAAGAGAGACACAATGAGTAAAAGGAGAATTTTATTGATAGCACAAAGCGTGCGGAGTTTTTACAACGGAAGCAAATCCCTCAAAGAGGTGACCGCATAGTTGAGCTAAGATAAATGGCAATGGAAATAAATGAATTCTATGGAAACATAACAATGCCATCCTTCTCCATGATTTCAATCTTCAAATCATCTTGTTGTTGAGTGAGAAGTCTCAGATATTTCTGAAGTTTGCCCCGTACTCACCTTGATCTTGCAGTCTCATGCCTTCTTTTATTTGTTTCCCTAACTTTTGCCTGGATTGTTCAGTATGGACTACTAATCCACCGGGATACCCATTTTTGCCTAAGCCGCCCTTTCGGGTTTTCAACTTAGCGGGTTCTATTTTCCTTTTTTAATGTCCCTAATTTTTGCCTGGACCGCCTTTTCAGGTTTTCAGCCCACCGGGACGCTCTCTATTGCCTAAGCCGCCCTTTCGGGTTTTCAACTTAGCGAGCTTTTATTTATTTTCTTTTCTTTAGGCATAGTACTTTTTGACTGCATCTGAGTTCACGGGGAGTGGAAACTCTTCACCATCCATTGTAGCTAGTATCAAGGCTCCACCTGAGAAGGCCTTCTTCACTACATATGGTCCTTCATAATTGGGAGTCCACTTTCCACGGACGTCTTTGTGAATTGGTAATATAGCCTTTAACACCAAGTCCCCTTCTTTGAATTGTCTTGGACGAACTTTCTTGTCAAATGCTCTCTTGAGCCTTTGCTGATACAACTGTCCGTGACACAAGGCCGTCATCCTTTTTTCCTCAATGAGGTTGAGCTGATCAAACCGGGATCGGACCCATTCCGCTTCCTCTAGCTTGGTTTCCATCAGAACTCTTAATGAGGGGATCTCCACCTCCACTGGTAGCACTGCTTCCATACCATATACAAGAGAGAAAGGGGTTGCCCCAGTCGAGGTGCGAACTGCCGTCCTGTACCCGTGGAGTGCAAATGGGAGCATCTCATGCCAATCCTTGTATGTTTTCACCATTTTCTGTAGAATCTTTTTGATGTTTTTATTTGCTGCTTCTACAGCGCCATTCATCTTGGGTCTATATGGTGAGGAGTTATGGTGCTCAATCTTGAAATTTTTGCACAATTCCCTCATGGTCTGATTGTTCAAGTTGCTACCATTATCAGTGATGATCTTGTTGGGGACCCCATAACGGCAGATTATTTCTTTCTTGATGAACTGAGCCACCACTTGTCTTGTGACGTTGGCGTATGATGTCGCTTCGACCCACTTGGTGAAGTAATCAATAGCCACTAAGATGAAACGATGTCCATTGGATGCTTTTGGTTCAATCATACCAATCATGTCTATGCCCCACATGGAGAACGGCCATGGTGATGTCAAAACATTCAGAGGAGTTGGAGAGATGTGTATCCTATCAGCATAAATCTGGCATTTATGGCATTTCCTGACATGGTTCAAACAGTCCGTTTCCATGGTCAACCAATAGTACCCGGCCCGAAGAATCTTTCTTGCCAAAGCGTGCCCATTCATGTGCGTACCAAAGGACCCTTCGTGGATTTCTTCGATGAGTGTATCAGCCTCTTTTCTATCCACACAGCGGAGGAGCACCAAATCATGGTTTCTTTTGTACAACAACTCTCCATCTAGGAAGAAACCAGATGCAAGCCTTCTAAGAGTTTTCTTGTCTCCATTAGATGCCCCCGAGGGATATTCTTGCTTTTGGAGAAAGTTCTTGATATCATAATACCATGGTTTCTCATCCTGCCCCACTTCGGTAGCCAAGCAATATGCCGGTGCCTCACGACGGTTGATTTCAATCAAAGGCACGTGATTGGGCCAAGTGACCTTGTACATGGATGAGAGAGTGGCCAGAGCATCAGCCAACTGATTTTCTTCTCTTGGAATATGATGGAAAGTGATCTCATCAAAGTATTCTGCCAATTTCAAGACATGATCTTTGTATGGGATTAAGTTGGGATGACGAGTCTCCCATTCTCCTCGGACCTGATAGATGACGAGTGCAGAATCCCCATATACTTCTAAGATTTTGATTCTCAAGTTGATGGCTCCTTCTAGACCCATGATACATGCCTCATATTCTGCGACATTGTTGGTGCAATCAAACAAAAGTCTTGCCGTAAGAGGTGTGTGGGTATCTTTAGGAGAGATGATAACTGCTCCTACACCATGCCCCAAAGCATTTGAAGCACCATCAAACACAAGCTTCCATCGGGATCCCGGCTCGGGTCCTTCATTCTCATCCATGGGAGGTTTCTCACTTAAAGCCATGATATCCTCATCTGGAAAGTCAAAGCGCACAGGCTGGTAATCTTCTAAAGGTTGGTGTGCTAAATGTTCTGCTAGCACACTACCTTTGATGGCTTTTTGAGATACATACTGAATATCATACTCAGACAGCAACATTTGCCAACGGGCGATTCTTCCACTCAAGGCAGGCTTTTCAAAGATGTACTTGATGGGGTCCATTTTGGAGATTAACATGGTAGTATGACAAATCATATATTGTCTCAAACGGCGAGCTGCCCAAGTCAAAGCACAACAAGTTTTCTCGAGGAGTGAGTATCTGGTTTCACAGCTGGTAAACTTCTTGCTCAAGTAGTACACTGCGTGTTCTTTTCTACCAGTTTCATCTTGCTGACCCAATACACAGCCCATGGATTCCTCCAACACATGCAGGTATAGGATAAGAGGCCTTCCCGCAACTGGGGGTATTAAAATTGGTGGCTCTTGCAAGTACTGCTTGATCTTGTCAAATGCCCCTTGGCAATCTTCATTCCATTCAATGGCTTGATCCTTCCTTAATAGTTTGAAGATTGGTTCACAAGTTGCCGTAAGATGAGAGATGAACCTGGAAATGTAGTTCAGCCGGCCTAGAAACCCTCGCACTTCTTTTTCTGTCTTTGGTGCGGGCATGTTCTGGATTGCTTTGACTTTGTCAGGATCCACTTCAATTCCTTTTTGACTGACGATGAAACCTAGCAGCTTTCCTGACTTGACGCCAAAGGTGCATTTGTTAGGATTCAAACGCAGTTGATACTTCCTCAATCTCTCAAATAATTTCTGGAGATGTACAAGGTGCTCTTCTTCAGATGAGGACTTAGCGATCATGTCATCCACATACACTTCAATTTCCTTGTGCATCATGTCATGGAACAAAGTGACCATAGCCCGCTGATATGTTGCCCCGGCATTTTTCAATCCGAAAGGCATTACTTTGTAGCAGAAAGTGCCCAATGGCGTTATGAAGGTTGTTTTCTCCATGTCTTCGGGCGCCATTTTAATCTGATTATAACCTGAGAATCCATCCATGAAGGAGAAGACTGGGAATCGAGCAGTATTATCCACTAACACGTCAATGTGAGGAAGTGGAAAATCATCTTTTGGGCTTGCTCTATTCAAATCCCGGTAGTCTACACACATTCGGACCTTTCCATCCTTCTTTGGCACTGGCACGATGTTAGCAATCCATTCGGGGTACTTGGCCACTGCAAGGAATCCCGCATCAAACTGTTTCTTGACTTCCTCTTGAATCTTAAGAGCCATGTCCGGCCTAGTTCTTCTCAACTTTTGCTTGACCGGTGCACATTCGGGCTTGAGCGGAAGCTTGTGTTCAACTATGCTTGTGTCTAAACCCGGCATATCCTGATAAGACCATGCAAAGACGTCCACATACTCTCTGAGCAGCTTGACCAATCACTCTTTCACCTCTGACTGCAGGGTCGCACCTATCTTGACTTCCCTTTTGTCCTCTTCAGTCCCCAGATTGATCACATCCACTGGTTCCTGATGAGGTTGAATCATTCTCTGTTCTTGATCCAATAGCCGTGCCAACTCTGCTGGGAGTTCATAATCTTCTTCTTCATCCTCTTCAGCAAGATTGATTGGGAGTTCGGAATCATGAAGATTTACGGCATTGTTATGGTCCAGAGATTCATTTCTGCATGATGTATATTTTTTGATTTTTAGATGAATGCAAAAGGTGGTCATGATATGCAAGAAGTTATTGCCATTTTTATTGTTTTTATCTTTTTAAAACTGAAAAAAATAAAGAATAAAAAAGGACAAAATATGCACATAAAAACTTTCACTTCATTGATAATCATTTGTTAAAAACAAAGATAAGCCCTTACAAGTTCATCCACATGCCTCGGGCGCGGCAAGGGGAATTTTGAAAATAAAGAAAAATTACTTTGAAATAATAAAAACTTTGGGAATCTCAACAGCCTTCCAGTTTGATAGAACGGTGCTTGCAGGGCATTGGTTCACCCAATTGTAGCTTCCTTGACTGGCCTTTTCTTCATTCTCCAGCATGTTGATTTGTTCAGCTGACCTGAGCCCAGCGCTCACAAAGACCTCTTCGAGGGGAGTGTTAAAGTCGAAAACCTTCTGCTTCCCCTTGGATGGTTGATAACCCACACCCAGCAAATCTTTCTTCTCATGGGGATACACCAATTGTCCCCACCCTTTGAGAGCACCTTCCTCCATGGCTTTCTTCAAATCCTTCCAAGATGTGATGGAGGCCCTTGGCTTCTGGTCCGCCTGAGAAGGGGTAGCAATCTTCATAGTCTTAAACTGTGCGGTTAGCACGTCTTCCTCTTCTTGGTCTACCACAGTGACGGTGGCAATTTCAAGAGCCTGGAATTGGGTTTCAAGTACCCCCTCTTCCATTTCAATATACCTGAACGAAGACAAGTGGCTCACTAAAGCATCTTCTTCCCCCGAGACAATTACCAATTTGTCGTCAACTATGAACTTGAGTTTTTGGTGCAAAGTTGATGTTACAGCACCGGCAGCGTGAATCCACGGACGCCCCAACAAGCAACTGTAAGAAGGATTTATGTCCATGACCTGAAAAGAGATGTTGAACAAATGCGGCCCGATTACCATTGGCAATTCAATTTCCCCAATAACCTCTCTCTGTGATCCGTCAAAGGCTTTGACGATCATACTGCTAGGCTTGAGAACCGGTCCAACAAGAGATAACTTCAACAAAGTTGATTTGGGCATGACATTGAGGGAGGAACCCGTGTCCACTAACACCCTTGCAATAGTGTTATCTTGACACTTCATGGAAATGTGGAGAGCTTTGTTGTGTGCATGCCCCTCAACTGGCAATTCTGCGTCTAAAAATCCTAGACAACGGCTTTCGGTTATATTATTGCACACCCCATCAAACTGGGCAACCGTAATATCCTGATCCACATGGGCCTTTTGCAGAAGTTTCAATAAAGCATTCCTATGTGCCTCCGAACTCATCAACAGGGAGAGCATAGAAATCTTTGACGGAGTTTGACCGAGCTGATCTATCACTCGATAGTCGCTTCTTTTGATTATCTTGAGGAACTCATCTGAATCACTCTGAGGGGTTGTTTCTTTGGGTGCTCCCCCCTCAAGAGTCTTGCTTAAGACATTCTCATTGACCGTTGTAACTGGCCCTCTTGCACTGTCTTGCACTGGTTTCTGAGCAAACACCCTGCCACTCCGAGTCATACCCCCGGTCCCATCAATGCTAACTACCACTGGCTCTGGCAAGGTCACAGGTTTTCCTTGTATTGAAGCTGATGTATTGTATATCCAAGGTGTAGCTTTAGTGTTGGTAAAAGGAAATGGTGCTGGTGTTTGAATCACCAAGGGCTGCAACTTTGCCTCGGCTCTTTGGTAAACTATCTCTATTGGCTTCATGACCTTCTCATGCTCATGAGGTTCCATCATAGCCACCATGCCCTTTCTCTGAGAATAACCAATTTGTACCAACCCTTGGTCCATTAACTCCTGAAGACATTCCTTCATCCTTGCGCAATGATTTGGATTCTCCTCGCATTCTATGCAATCTGCATGCATGCTTGAGAACTGGTCAAAGCTGAGCAAAATCTCCTTTACTAAGCTCAAAGGAGTTCGTATATCCGACACATCCTTAATCAAACCTTCGGCGCCCTCAATCATGTTGATTCCTCCCCCTGAGTGGTTGGGCAGAGGGTTTCCCTTGACATTGGGACCCGCTTCCTTGAATGACAACAACTTCTGATCGATCAACTTTTGTACCTCATTTTTGAAGACCCTACAATTCTCGATGGAGTGCCCCTCAGCTCCAGAATGATATTCACAGGTGGCACCTTGCTTGTACCACGCGGGGAAAGGTGGATTCATCTGTTTCAAAGTCTTGAGTGTTACCATCTTACTGTGGACAAGATATGGCAGCAACTCTTTGTATGATACCGGAATGGGATCAAACACTTTTCTTGCTTGTTGCTGAGGTGGAGAAGCTTGTTGTGACTGTGGTTGATATGGGTAACCTTGGGGTGGTGGTGAATACTGAGGCACTTGATATTGTGGCTGTTGTTGATGAGCCGGAGCTGTGTAGGGAATGTATTGAACTGGCATCACTGACTGGTGGTGAGCCACAGCATTGGTGTTTCCTTCTTTCTTTCTTGCAAAGTTATTGGTGGGCTTCTTTGTGTTGTTTGGTGAACTTGCGTTAGTTTGGATCTTGCCGGTTCTGACGCCGCTTTCAATTCTCTCACCAATCCTGACTAGATCAGAGAAGCCAGAGGATACACTACCGATCATCCTCTCAAAATAAACCCCTTGTAAAGTGTTGGTAAACATATCCACCAATTCCGTCTCTAAAAGTGGCGGACGAACCTGCGATGCTAACTCTCTCCACCTTTGGGCATAAACTTTGAACGACTCTCCCTCCTTCTGAGCCATGTTTTGTAACTGGGTACGATTAGGAGCCATATCCAAGTTATACTGATACTGTTTGATGAAAGCATTAGCCAAATCCTTCCACGATCGGATGTGATTGCCCTCTAGCTGCATGTACCAGCTTAAAGATGCCCCTGCCAAACTGTCTTGAAAGCAATGTATCATCAGTTTGTCATTGTTGGCATAAGACGCCATCTTTCTGCTATACATCACGAGATGATTCCTTGGGCAGCTCAAACCTTTATATTTCTCAAATTCCGGCACCTTGAACTTAGCCGGGATTACCAAATCAGGTACAAGACACATATCGGAAAAGTCCAAGGAGTCACTCCCTCCTTCCATCGTCTTCAAACGATCCTCAATAGCCTTGAACTTCAGTTTTGCTTCCTCCAACTGAGGAATAGTTCCATCAAACTTTGACCCACTGTTCTGAGTATCTGAGCTATGGTACACATCATGAGGATCCTCCTGAACCTGCTGAACAATGGTAGGTTGGGGCTGAGTTGGGGTGGCCCCGACTGGAATTCCTGAGTTGTTGATAGGAGGAGGAACTGAAGTAGCCCCGTCCCCAAGAGGTACATACCCCGGTGGGGTATAACCGTACACAGGCCACACCATGCTGGCCGGTTCATTCGTTGCTGTCTCTGCGTTCACTGCTGGGGCTGACGGCTGATTCTGTGCGGCCAACATTTCCAACACACGATCCATCTTCGCTGCCAACTGGGAAACCTCCCCCTTTAGTTCACCGTGTTGTTCTTGCCAATTCTCCATTACCAGACTGGAAGCACTTCTTGTCCAATGTAAGTGTCGAGGATAACGCTGTTGAGATGGGGGAACGGTAATGAGATGATGCTTTTGTGTATGAGTGCAAATGCATGCAAAAGTTTTTTATGCTTTATCATTTTATTTTTTATGCAAAGGTTATGCAAAAAAGATTTTATCATGAATTTTTTATGAATGAATGCATGAGTGCATGGATGCATGGATGCACTTTCGTAGCAGAGTCTGTCGCGCTGAAGCAGAGGTTTAATTTATTTCTGAGGTCAAAAGGCTCAAAGTTACCTGCAACCCACCCCTCTCACATGTTGTTCTAAGTTTAACATGGTTGAATCACGGATCACCTCTTTGGAAACGATGCCGTTATTGCACGGCAAACGCGTCCAAGGAGGAACCTTTCGGGTTCTAAACAGAGGTCCCTAATAACAAGGTTTGGTTCTAGACCGGTTTATAAAAGGTCCCTAGGGTCACGGACTCTCCAAGAAAACACTGGCGCTAGCGAGACATACGTCAGGACGGCCAACATTTTCAAAAGAATCTACCCTAGGCGAGGTGATTATGCCAGCGCTCACGAGTCATACGTCAGGGAGGCCAGCATAAATACCCCTAGCTTAACTTAAGTTTTCCTCAAGCTCGGGTATAGAGCTTCACACAGTATCCACGCCACAAGGGCAAAAAGAAAAATAAAAGAAGGAGTAGAAGAAGAGAAACAGCCAATCCAAGCAGATATAATTGACGGAAAAATAAAAGATAAAGGCAAGATATTGCAAACCTGGCAAAGCAAACAAACAAACAAACCAACTAAACTGGGCTTAACTCTCTATAGTCCCCAGTGAAGTCGCCAGCTGTAGCGGGCTGGAAAATCACTTCCATTTTTCTATACAATGAAGTCGCCATCGATGTTTATTTATCCCGTGAGGGGAAAGGAAAATATCGCGAAAACCTTGGTTTAGGTTCGGGAGTTGGTTATGCGAGAGGAAGGTATTAGCACCCCCCGCATCCATCGTACTCGATGGGAACCGTTTAGGTGGTTTGGGTTTGTTTGCGCAGGTTTAAATTGAATTGCCTTTTATCTCTTATAGTCTCTACTTCGTTTCCAAATAAATTAAAAAAAAGGTTTTTTATTAGTTGAGTTTGACGGTTGTAGGAGCCCGCTCCTACGTATTCCCCGGTGCAATGGGAAATTCAAAACTCACGTAGTTCTGGTAAAAATGTTTGTGTGGTTGTTGGTTTTATGCGAATAACGTCTATTTCGTATTCCGCTGATACCACGACGCTTGTGTGCTCAACTTAGAGGCGTAAGCTGTGTGTGTGTATCAGAGGAATAGATAAGACGTGTATTCATTATAAAAAGAGAGTATGATTAACGGATGTGGCTTAACTCGCATTCCGCTGATACAACGACGCTTGTATGCTCCACTTGGAGGCTTAAGCTGTGTATGTGTCAGAGGAATGGATAAAGCGTATATCCATTGTTTTCTGAAAAGAAGTTTGAGTGAGTGGAGGTTAGTTTTAACGCTTGATTAGGATGAGGATGGTCCCAAGATCACGAGTCATACGTCAGGGATAAGAACCATCCGGGGTGTGAAAAGTCATACGTCAGATCAACCCTTTTTCATCCTTGTTTATTATGAAAGCCTTGATTTAACTTGATTAAGAAAGTATTTCAAAAAGGAAAAGGCGAATGTTGGTTTATTTTAACGCTTTAGGATGAGGATGGTCCCAAGATCGCGAGTCATACGTCAGGGATAAGGACCATCCGAAGTGTGAAAAGTCATACGTCAGATCAACCCCTTTTCATCCTTGTTTATTATGAAAACTTTTATTAACCAATAGTGAGGATAATCCCAAGATCACGAGTCATACGTCAGGGATAGGGATTATCCGGGTGTGAAAAGTCATACGTCAGATCAACCCTTTTTCACTATGTTTATTGTAAAAAACAAGTCTCAAGTTCTAACTAAACAGGCCCAAGCAAAGAAGGAGGGATGAGAAGTATAGAAGTTCAAGATGATAGTAACCAAATAATGACGAAATGCATGAAACATTAAATAATGAATGCAAATACATGAACAAGAATGAGATACGATGCATAATTAAATAAAAATGCATAAGCTAAAGTAGCGTACAATGAATTAAATAACATAAACATGCTAAATTAAATCAAAGTATATGAGATGAGTTAGAATGAATTGAAATAAAGCTAAAGAGTTGAAGACAAGCATGAGAAATAAAAGTAAGCAATTAATCATGATTAAGCACTTAAGTAAATAAGCTAAAAAGCTAAAAAAGGTGATTAAACAACAAGCTAAGGGAAGCATGAACATAATCTGAAATCAAACATGATTTAAGCAAAGAAAAATGGTCCAGTAAGCTAAAACAGATTAAGTACCCAGATAAGTGCTTATGAAAATAAGCTAAAAAGTGATTAAATAAGCTAAAAAGCCAAACAATAAGCTAAAAAGCTAAAATAAACAACTCAAACATGGAGAGAAAAATTTAAGCATAGCAAAGTGACTAAAATAGCTTAAATAAGCTATTAGTCACTTAAGTGCTTTTGGAAATAAGCTAAAAATCAATTAAAATTAATTTAAGCTGAGGGGGTGCAAACAGTAAAGGGAGTGGGGTGCAGAAAGCAAGTCTGGGCCAGAAGGCCCAGTCCACGCGCTAGTCAACAGCAAAAAAAGCAGAGTCAACAAAAAAAGATCCAGTGCGGCGCAAAAAAGAGGAACACATACGCTGATGGCTTACGAGCCTTCAGATCTGTTGACCAAGGGGTCAACCAAAATCTAACGCGTGAGGGGCCGTCAGATCCAACGCATGAGAATCGCTCTCGCTAGCGTCCAGATCCAACGGCCAGCATTCAAACTTGATGGAAAAGCCGGAAAACACTGTAGATCATCTTCTCCGGCGAAGCAGGTATTTTCCGGTGACAACTCCGGTCACCGGAGCTACAGAAACTTCACGAAACAGGTCAAATCATATATGGTTTTGCTCGTTTTTTCACAAGGATTTCAAATATGCAAGTAGTTTTCAAAGGAACATTACAGAAAAGCAAAAACGAAGCGAACAAAGTTTCAAAATCAAAACACGAGATCACGATTCAGCACGAATTGGCACAAACTAGCTAACCAGAAAGCATCTGGACATGAAATGGAGTTGAATGGTGCAAACTTTTACCTGAATCGACCTCTGAATAGTGCGATTTGAACTCGTTTTCTTCCTAGCCACCGTAGCTGTTCTCTGCAATGATTCCTTCACTTTCTTGCGTTGGAAATGGTTGTTTCTTTCTTCTGAGTATGTGATAAAGGTGTTTTGATGGATAAGTTCAGAGCTTGGGGTAAGATTGTGAGATTTGGAATTTTTGGAAATGAAGAAAAAATGGAATTGTTTCAGTCACTGTAGCTGCGCCGTTTTCTCTATCTTTCCAACCCTAGGGCACTGAAATTGAGGCATCTATTTATAGAGAAGGATTAGGTTGAATGGCATTGTGGTTTGTGAGAGTTAGTGAGGGTAATTTTGTGATTGAGCTCCTTTTTTTGTACTATCTTTTGATCCTTTTTTTGTTCCAAAAGGAAATGGTGATGAGGTGTTAAGGGATAGAACATTCTAGGTTTTTGATGAGGTGTAAATGAGATAGGAAATTTTGTCACCCTTCTTTGATTTTTTTATCATTTTTTGAACAAATTAAAAATAACATATGATATAATAAAAAATAAGAATGCAAGAATAAAAATATGCATGATGAGACATGATTGTATGAAATATGAAAGAAAAAAAGAATTGAAATTTGATTTTTTAAAGGTTTCTTGTAATGCAAGTAACTAATTAAAAAATAATTAATAAATAAGAAATAAACTTAATGGAAGGGCAAAATGGTAAAAATTTGTCTCTTATGATAATGCTAAGCCATAATCATGCAAGAAAAAATAGTTCCATTTATTTGAGTGCCAACTTTGACTTTTTCAATTTTAAAAATTGACTTTGTTGACTTTTTAGTCAAAGCGTTGACTTTGTTGACTTTTTCTAATAAATGCAAAATTGTGAAAAAAAAATCATGGGGCAAAATTAGGGTATGACAATACCCCACACAATATATATAAGTGTGCTGGAAAGTAGCAAAGCATTCCGACAAAGTTTCGAGTGATTTTGAATTTTCGGCCGAAACGAGAATATTCGCA
>CP125838.1:43637523-43640023 GCA_030408175.1 Trifolium repens
GGGTCGTGGAAGCTAAGCAAGCCAGCAGCATCATTTACCGAGTAGCGTCATTAACGGAAAAAGGTGAGCATCATTCTTTCTATGCCCAACGCAATGCCAAGGCCTGCCAGCCAAGAAAAGCATGATGATCACCAATTTCCTCATCCCAAAAGCATAAGCAAGGCAAGCCCGGCTATGCACATGAGAGTTTTTCCGAGTCGGGTCGTGCCACAATTTTGCTTGTCAAGCAAGCCTCCCATGTGAGCAAGGAGGTAAACGGAAAAAGGCTAGCATGTTGTTCCTTCCATGCCAAGGGAAGGCCAAGGCCTGCCCACCGTCAAGAACAGCAGCATGTTCTTCACCAATTTCCTCCCAAATCCTACAAAATCTCACTTTTTGATTAAATTCCATCATGAATTTTATGAATTTGATCCAAAGAAATATTATTTAGATCGATTTCCAAGCTTCAGCACGCTGAAACGAAGTCCGTCTGCCCACCCCAGCAAGCCCTCGCGAGGGCGCGCGCCCGCCCGCCCACCAGCCCAACATATGCCTCCCCCTATATAAGATTGATATGCCATTTTCAGATTTGTAGAAAAAGTGCCCTTTTTTCCCTGTATCCATAAGTTTTTGAAACAGCTTAAAAGTGGACCTAGAGGACGAATTTTTTTACGAAACTTTTTGTGCTTGTTAGGGACCTTAAGAATAACCAAACCACGAAGGAATCGTAATTTTCCGATGTCGGATGAATTAATTACGAATTTTTTTGCTGCAACGTCGCAAAAAACGGATAAGGGGTAAAGCACCACCTAGAAATTGAATTTTGAGTTGATTCTTTGTGTGCACACCCCACACAATATATATAATTGGACTGGAAAGTGGCTAAGCATTCCGACGAAGTTTCGATTAATTTTGAATTTTCGGCCGAAACTTCGTAAAAAGGCAAATTCGAAGTAAACTAGTATCTACAAATCGAATTTTGAGTTGGTTTTTTTTGTGCACACCCCACACAATATATATAATTGGACTGGAAAGTGGCTAAGCATTCCGGACAGGTTTCGAGTGATTTTGAATTTTCGGCCGAAACTTCGTAAAAACGCGGATACGACGTAAACCGCCACCTAGAAATCGAATTTTGAGTTGGTTTTTTTTGTGCACACCCCAAACAACATATATAAGTGGACTGGAAAGTGGCTAAGCATTCCGACGAAGTTTCGATTAATTTTGATTTTTCGGCTGAAATGTCGTAAAAAGGCGGATACGACGTAAACCACCACCTAGAAATCGAATTTTCAATTGGTTTTTTCTGTGCACACCCCACACAATATACATATAAGTGGACTGGAAAGTGTCTAAGCATTCCGGCGAAGTTTCGTGCGATTTTGTTTTTTCGGCCGAAACATCGTGAAAAGGCGGATACGAAGTAAAACACCAGCTAGAGATCGAATTCCGAGTTGGTTTTTTTTGGTGCATACCCCACACAATATATATAAGTGTGCTGGAAAGTAGCAAAGCATTCCGACAAAGTTTCGAGTGATTTTGAATTTTCGGCCGAAACGAGAATATTCGCAATTTTGCACTAGGGAACTCCAAGGCCTGCCCACACTAGCCAGCCCTCGTGAGGGCGCGCACGCCCTGCCCACCAGATGCCCACACTAGCAAGCCCTCGTGAGGGCGCGCACGCCCTGCCCACCAGATGCCCACAGCCAGCTTTCTGCCCACCACATGCCCACACTGGTAAGCCCTCGTGAGGGCGCGCGCGCCCTGCCCACCAGATGCCCACACCACTCTGCCCACCACATGCCCACACTAGCCAGCCCTCTGCCCACCAGATGCATGCCTCCTAGAAACGTCGTAAAAAGGCGGATACGACGTAAACCACCACCTAGAAATCGAATTTTCAATTGGTTTTTTTTGTGCACACCCCACACAATATATATAAGTGGACTGGAAAGTGGCTAAGCATTTCGGAACACTTTGATTTTTTCGTCCTCCGCCCGCCATGGCACGGGGCTTATCGCGTCGAGATACGGTGCCGTGGGCAAAATTGGCCTACACTTGGAATTTTCACGTTCTACTTGTGCACACGCTCCTACCACGATATAAGGAGGTGTCGTGACACCTCCCGGGTTAATTCGGAACACTTTGATTTTTTCGTCCTCCGCCCGCCATGGCACGGGGCTTAGCGCGTCGAGATACGGTGCCGTGGGCAAAATTGGCCTACACTTCGAATTTTCACGTTCTCCTTGTGCACACGCTCCTACCACGATATAAGGAGGTGTCGTGACACCTCCCGGGTTAATTCGGAACACTTTGATTTTTTCGTCCTCCGCCCGCCATGGCACGGGGCTTAGCGCGTCGAGATACGGTGCCGTGGGCAAAATTGGCCTACACTTCGAATTTTCACGTTCTCCTTGTGCACACGCTCCTACCACGATATAAGGAGGTGTTGTGACACCTCCCGGTGCAATTCGGAATACTTTCATTTTTTCGACCCCCGCCCGCCATGGCACGGGGCTTA
>CP125838.1:43670023-43672523 GCA_030408175.1 Trifolium repens
GCAACGTCGCAAAAAACGGATAAGGGGTAAAGCACCACCTAGAAATTGAATTTTGAGTTGATTCTTTGTGTGCACACCCCACACAATATATATAATTGGACTGGAAAGTGGCTAAGCATTCCGACGAAGTTTCGATTAATTTTGAATTTTCGGCCGAAACTTCGTAAAAAGGCAAATTCGAAGTAAACTAGTATCTACAAATCGAATTTTGAGTTGGTTTTTTTTGTGCACACCCCACACAATATATATAATTGAACTGGAAAGTGGCTAAGCATTCCGGACAGGTTTCGAGTGATTTTGAATTTTCGGCCGAAACTTCGTAAAAACGCGGATACGACGTAAACCGCCACCTAGAAATCGAATTTTGAGTTGGTTTTTTTTGTGCACACCCCAAACAACATATATAAGTGGACTGGAAAGTGGCTAAGCATTCCGACGAAGTTTCGATTAATTTTGATTTTTCGGCTGAAATGTCGTAAAATGGCGGATACGACGTAAACCACCACCTAGAAATCGAATTTTCAATTGGTTTTTTCTGTGCACACCCCACACAATATACATATAAGTGGACTGGAAAGTGTCTAAGCATTCCGGCGAAGTTTCGTGCGATTTTGTTTTTTCGGCCGAAACATCGTGAAAAGGCGGATACGAAGTAAAACACCAGCTAGAGATCGAATTCCGAGTTGGTTTTTTTTGGTGCATACCCCACACAATATATATAAGTGTGCTGGAAAGTAGCAAAGCATTCCGACAAAGTTTCGAGTGATTTTGAATTTTCGGCCGAAACGAGAATATTCGCAATTTTGCACTAGGGAACTCCAAGGCCTGCCCACACTAGCCAGCCCTCGTGAGGGCGCGCACGCCCTGCCCACTAGATGCCCACACTAGCAAGCCCTCGTGAGGGCGCGCACGCCCTGCCCACCAGATGCCCACAGCCAGCTTTCTGCCCACCACATGCCCACACTGGTAAGCCCTCGTGAGGGCGCGCGCGCCCTGCCCACCAGATGCCCACACCACTCAGCCCACCACATGCCCACACTAGCCAGCCCTCTGCCCACCAGATGCATGCCTCCTAGAAACGTCGTAAAAAGGCGGATACGACGTAAACCACCACCTAGAAATCGAATTTTCAATTGGTTTTTTTTGTGCACACGCCACACAATATATATAAGTGGACTGGAAAGTGGCTAAGCATTTCGGAACACTTTGATTTTTTCGTCCTCCGCCCGCCATGGCACGGGGCTTAGCGCGTCGAGATACGGTGCCGTGGGCAAAATTGGCCTACACTTGGAATTTTCACGTTCTACTTGTGCACACGCTCCTACCACGATATAAGGAGGTGTCGTGACACCTCCCGGGTTAATTCGGAACACTTTGATTTTTTCGTCCTCCGCCCGCCATGGCACGGGGCTTAGCGCGTCGAGATACGGTGCCGTGGGCAAAATTGGCCTACACTTCGAATTTTCACGTTCTCCTTGTGCACACGCTCCTACCACGATATAAGGAGGTGTCGTGACACCTCCCGGGTTAATTCGGAACACTTTGATTTTTTCGTCCTCCGCCCGCCATGGCACGGGGCTTAGCGCGTCGAGATACGGTGCCGTGGGCAAAATTGGCCTACACTTCGAATTTTCACGTTCTCCTTGTGCACACGCTCCTACCACGATATAAGGAGGTGTTGTGACACCTCCCGGTGCAATTCGGAATACTTTCATTTTTTCGACCCCCGCCCGCCATGGCACGGGGCTTATCGCGTCGAGATACGGTGCCGTGGGCAAAATTGGCCTACACTTGGAATTTTCACTTTCTCCTTGTGCACACGCTCCTACCACGATATAAGGAGGTCCCGTGACACCTCTTGGTGCAATTCGGAACACTTTGATTTTTTCGTCCTCCGCCCGCCATGGCACGGGGCTTAGCGCGTCGAGATACGTTGCCGTGGGCAAAATTGGCCTACACTTGGAGTTTTCACGTTCTACTTGTGCACACGCTCCTACCACGATATAAGGAGGTGTCGTGACACCTCCCGGGTTAATTCGGAACACTTTGATTTTTTCGTCCTCCGCCCGCCATGGCACGGGGCTTAGCGCGTCGAGATACGTTGCCGTGGGCAAAATTGGCCTACACTTCGAATTTTCACGTTCTCCTTGTGCACACGCTCCTACCACGATATAAGGTGTTGTGACACCTCCCGGTGCAATTCGGAATACTTTCATTTTTTCGACCCCCGCCCGCCATGGCACGGGGCTTATCTCGTCGAGATACGGTGCCGTGGGCAAAATTGGCCTACACTTGGAATTTTCACTTTCTCCTTGTGCACACGCTCCTACCACGATATAAGGAGGTCCCGTGACACCACTTGGTGCAATTCGGAACACTTTGATTTTTTCGTCCTCCGCCCGCCATGGCACGGGGCTTAGCGCGTCGAGATACGTTGCCGTGGGCAAAATTGGCCTACACTTCGAATTTTCACGTTCTCCTTGTGCACACGCTCCTACCA
>CP125838.1:43722523-43725023 GCA_030408175.1 Trifolium repens
AAGGGACAGCCACGACTAACTGACCCGCCGAGCAACTCAACCCAAGAGCAACGTAAGATCCGGGGACAACGAATCACCCCTGAATACAGACGCAACTCAAGGGTCGTGGAAGCTAAGCAAGCCAGCAGCATCATTTACCGAGTAGCGTCATTAACGGAAAAAGGTGAGCATCATTCTTTCTATGCCCAACGCAATGCCAAGGCCTGCCAGCCAAGAAAAGCATGATGATCACCAATTTCCTCATCCCAAAAGCATAAGCAAGGCAAGCCCGGCTATGCACATGAGAGTTTTTCCGAGTCGGGTCGTGCCACAATTTTGCTTGTCAAGCAAGCCTCCCATGTGAGCAAGGAGGTAAACGGAAAAAGGCTAGCATGTTGTTCCTTCCATGCCAAGGGAAGGCCAAGGCCTGCCCACCGTCAAGAACAGCAGCATGTTCTTCACCAATTTCCTCCCAAATCCTACAAAATCTCACTTTTTGATTAAATTCCATCATGAATTTTATGAATTTGATCCAAAGAAATATTATTTAGATCGATTTCCAAGCTTCAGCACGCTGAAACGAAGTCCGTCTGCCCACCCCAGCAAGCCCTCGCGAGGGCGCGCGCCCGCCCGCCCACCAGCCCAACATATGCCTCCCCCTATATAAGATTGATATGCCATTTTCAGATTTGTAGAAAAAGTGCCCTTTTTTCCCTGTATCCATAAGTTTTTGAAACAGCTTAAAAGTGGACCTAGAGGACGAATTTTTTTACGAAACTTTTTGTGCTTGTTAGGGACCTTAAGAATAACCAAACCACGAAGGAATCGTAATTTTCCGATGTCGGATGAATTAATTACGAATTTTTTTGCTGCAACGTCGCAAAAAACGGATAAGGGGTAAAGCACCACCTAGAAATTGAATTTTGAGTTGATTCTTTGTGTGCACACCCCACACAATATATATAATTGGACTGGAAAGTGGCTAAGCATTCCGACGAAGTTTCGATTAATTTTGAATTTTCGGCCGAAACTTCGTAAAAAGGCAAATTCGAAGTAAACTAGTATCTACAAATCGAATTTTGAGTTGGTTTTTTTTTTGTGCACACCCCACACAATATATATAATTGGACTGGAAAGTGGCTAAGCATTCCGGACAGGTTTCGAGTGATTTTGAATTTTCGGCCGAAACTTCGTAAAAACGCGGATACGACGTAAACCGCCACCTAGAAATCGAATTTTGAGTTGGTTTTTTTTGTGCACACCCCAAACAACATATATAAGTGGACTGGAAAGTGGCTAAGCATTCCGACGAAGTTTCGATTAATTTTGATTTTTCGGCTGAAATGTCGTAAAAAGGCGGATACGACGTAAACCACCACCTAGAAATCGAATTTTCAATTGGTTTTTTCTGTGCACACCCCACACAATATACATATAAGTGGACTGGAAAGTGTCTAAGCATTCCGGCGAAGTTTCGTGCGATTTTGTTTTTTCGGCCGAAACATCGTGAAAAGGCGGATACGAAGTAAAACACCAGCTAGAGATCGAATTCCGAGTTGGTTTTTTTTGGTGCATACCCCACACAATATATATAAGTGTGCTGGAAAGTAGCAAAGCATTCCGACAAAGTTTCGAGTGATTTTGAATTTTTGGCCGAAACGAGAATATTCGCAATTTTGCACTAGGGAACTCCAAGGCCTGCCCACACTAGCCAGCCCTCGTGAGGGCGCGCACGCCCTGCCCACCAGATGCCCACAGCCAGCTTTCTGCCCACCAGATGCCCACACTAGCAAGCCCTCGTGAGGGCGCGCACGCCCTGCCCACCAGATGCCCACAGCCAGCTTTCTGCCCACCACATGCCCACACTGGTAAGCCCTCGTGAGGGCGCGCGCGCCCTGCCCACCAGATGCCCACACCACTCTGCCCACCACATGCCCACACTAGCCAGCCCTCTGCCCACCAGATGCATGCCTCCTAGAAACGTCGTAAAAAGGCGGATACGACGTAAACCACCACCTAGAAATCGAATTTTCACTTGGTTTTTTTTGTGCACACCCCACACAATATATATAAGTGGACTGGAAAGTGGCTAAGCATTTCGGAACACTTTGATTTTTTCGTCCTCCGCCCGCCATGGCACGGGGCTTAGCGCGTCGAGATACGGTGCCGTGGGCAAAATTGGCCTACACTTGGAATTTTCACGTTCTACTTGTGCACACGCTCCTACCACAATATAAGGAGGTGTCGTGACACCTCCCGGGTTAATTCGGAACACTTTGATTTTTTCGTCCTCCGCCCGCCATGGCACGGGGCTTAGCGCGTCGAGATACGGTGCCGTGGGCAAAATTGGCCTACACTTCGAATTTTCACGTTCTCCTTGTGCACACGCTCCTACCACGATATAAGGAGGTGTCGTGACACCTCCCGGGTTAATTCGGAACACTTTGATTTTTTCGTCCTCCGCCCGCCATGGCACGGGGCTTAGCGCGTCGAGATACGGTGCCGTGGGCAAAATTGGCCT
>CP125838.1:43765023-43775023 GCA_030408175.1 Trifolium repens
CCCCTATATAAGATTGATATGCCATTTTCAGATTTGTAGAAAAAGTGCCCTTTTTTCCCTGTATCCATAAGTTTTTGAAACAGCTTAAAAGTGGACCTAGAGGACGAATTTTTTTACGAAACTTTTTGTGCTTGTTAGGGACCTTAAGAATAACCAAACCACGAAGGAATCGTAATTTTCCGATGTCGGATGAATTAATTACGATTTTTTTTGCTGCAACGTCGCAAAAAACGGATAAGGGGTAAAGCACCACCTAGAAATTGAATTTTGAGTTGATTCTTTGTGTGCACACCCCACACAATATATATAATTGGACTGGAAAGTGGCTAAGCATTCCGACGAAGTTTCGATTAATTTTGAATTTTCGGCCGAAACTTCGTAAAAAGGCAAATTCGAAGTAAACTAGTATCTACAAATCGAATTTTGAGTTGGTTTTTTTTGTGCACACCCCACACAATATATATAATTGGACTGGAAAGTGGCTAAGCATTCCGGACAGGTTTCGAGTGATTTTGAATTTTCGGCCGAAACTTCGTAAAAACGCGGATACGACGTAAACCGCCACCTAGAAATCGAATTTTGAGTTGGTTTTTTTTGTGCACACCCCAAACAACATATATAAGTGGACTGGAAAGTGGCTAAGCATTCCGACAAAGTTTCGATTAATTTTGATTTTTCGGCTGAAATGTCGTAAAAAGGCGGATACGACGTAAACCACCACCTAGAAATCGAATTTTCAATTGGTTTTTTCTGTGCACACCCCACACAATATACATATAAGTGGACTGGAAAGTGTCTAAGCATTCCGGCGAAGTTTCGTGCGATTTTGTTTTTTCGGCCGAAACATCGTGAAAAGGCGGATACGAAGTAAAACACCAGCTAGAGATCGAATTCCGAGTTGGTTTTTTTTGGTGCATACCCCACACAATATATATAAGTGTGCTGGAAAGTAGCAAAGCATTCCGACAAAGTTTCGAGTGATTTTGAATTTTCGGCCGAAACGAGAATATTCGCAATTTTGCACTAGGGAACTCCAAGGCCTGCCCACACTAGCCAGCCCTCGTGAGGGCGCGCACGCCCTGCCCACCAGATGCCCACAGCCAGCTTTCTGCCCACCAGATGCCCACACTAGCAAGCCCTCGTGAGGGCGCGCACGCCCTGCCCACCAGATGCCCACAGCCAGCTTTCTGCCCACCACATGCCCACACTGGTAAGCCCTCGTGAGGGCGCGCGCGCCCTGCCCACCAGATGCCCACACCACTCTGCCCACCACATGCCCACACTAGCCAGCCCTCTGCCCACCAGATGCATGCCTCCTAGAAACGTCGTAAAAAGGCGGATACGACGTAACCCACCACCTAGAAATCGAATTTTCACTTGGTTTTTTTTGTGCACACCCCACACAATATATATAAGTGGACTGGAAAGTGGCTAAGCATTTCGGAACACTTTGATTTTTTCGTCCTCCGCCCGCCATGGCACGGGGCTTAGCGCGTCGAGATACGGTGCCGTGGGCAAAATTGGCCTACACTTGGAATTTTCACGTTCTACTTGTGCACACGCTCCTACCACGATATAAGGAGGTGTCGTGACACCTCCCGGGTTAATTCGGAACACTATGATTTTTTCGTCCTCCGCCCGCCATGGCACGGGGCTTAGCGCGTCGAGATACGGTGTCGTGGGCAAAATTGGCCTACACTTCGAATTTTCACGTTCTCCTTGTGCACACGCTCCTACCACGATATAAGGAGGTGTCGTGACACCTCCCGGGTTAATTCGGAACACTTTGATTTTTTCGTCCTCCGCCCGCCATGGCACGGGGCTTAGCGCGTCGAGATACGGTGCCGTGGGCAAAATTGGCCTACACTTGGAATTTTCACGTTCTACTTGTGCACACGCTCCTACCACGATATAAGGAGGTGTCGTGACACCTCCCGGGTTAATTCGGAACACTTTGATTTTTTCGTCCTCCGCCCGCCATGGCACGGGGCTTAGCGCGTCGAGATACGGTGCCGTGGGCAAAATTGGCCTACACTTCGAATTTTCACGTTCTCCTTGTGCACACGCTCCTACCACGATATAAGGAGGTGTCGTGACACCTCCCGGGTTAATTCGGAACACTTTGATTTTTTCGTCCTCCGCCCGCCATGGCACGGGGCTTAGCGCGTCGAGATACGGTGCCGTGGGCAAAATTGGCCTACACTTCGAATTTTCACGTTCTCCTTGTGCACACGCTCCTACCACGATATAAGGAGGTGTTGTGACACCTCCCGGTGCAATTCGGAATACTTTCATTTTTTCGACCCCCGCCCGCCATGGCACGGGGCTTATCGCGTCGAGATACGGTGCCGTGGGCAAAATTGGCCTACACTTGGAATTTTCACTTTCTCCTTGTGCACACGCTCCTACCACGATATAAGGAGGTCCCGTGACACCTCTTGGTGCAATTCGGAACACTTTGATTTTTTCGTCCTCCGCCCGCCATGGCACGGGGCTTAGCGCGTCGAGATACGTTGCCGTGGGCAAAATTGGCCTACACTTGGAATTTTCACGTTCTACTTGTGCACACGCTCCTACCACGATATAAGGAGGTGTCGTGACACCTCCCGGGTTAATTCGGAACACTTTGATTTTTTCGTCCTCCGCCCGCCATGGCACGGGGCTTAGCGCGTCGAGATACGGTGCCGTGGGCAAAATTGGCCTACACTTCGAATTTTCACGTTCTCCTTGTGCACACGCTCCTACCACGATATAAGGAGGTGTTGTGACACCTCCCGGTGCAATTCGGAATACTTTCATTTTTTCGACCCCCGCCCGCCATGGCACGGGGCTTAGCGCGTCGAGATACGTTGCCGTGGGCAAAATTGGCCTACACTTGGAATTTTCACGGTCTCCTTGTGCACACGCTCCTACCACGATATAAGGAGGTGTCGTGACACCTCCCGGTGCAATTCGGAACACTTTCATTTTTTCGACCCACGCCCGCCATGGCACGGGGCTTATCGCGTCGAGATACGGTGTGTGGGCAAAATTTGCCACCACTTGGAACTTTCATGTTCTCCTTGTGCAAACGCTCCTACACATGGTATTTTCTTGGCCTAAGCAATCGGTCGTGCGTGGCTCTTTCCCTCGGGCACTCCATTGCACGTACCCACGATGTTCCGGAGCACGTGAGAGGACGAGTACAAGTGCCTGGGAAGGACCAATGGGCTGCACGCTGGTGGACTTGTAAAAAATCAAACAAATGTAGTTCACCGATAAAGGGACAGCCACGACTATCTGGCCAACCAAGCAACTCAACTCAAGGGCAACGATAAGTTCCGGGGACAACGAATCACCCCCAAACACACACGCAACTCAAGGGTCTAGAAGCTAAGCAAGCCAGCATCATTTACCGAGTAGGGTCTTTACCGAGCAGCGTCATTACCGGAAAAAGGTGAGCATCATTCTTTCTATGCCCAAGGCAATGCCATGCCTGCCCGCCAAGAACAGCATGATGATCACCAATTTCCTCATCCCACAAGCATAAGCAAGGCAAGCCCGTCTATGCAAATGAGAGTTTACCGAGAAGGGACAGCCACGACTAACTGACCCGCCGAGCAACTCAACCCAAGAGCAACGTAAGATCCGGGGACAACGAATCACCCCTGAATACAGACGCAACTCAAGGGTCGTGGAAGCTAAGCAAGCCAGCAGCATCATTTACCGAGTAGCGTCATTAACGGAAAAAGGTGAGCATCATTCTTTCTATGCCCAACGCAATGCCAAGGCCTGCCAGCCAAGAAAAGCATGATGATCACCAATTTCCTCATCCCAAAAGCATAAGCAAGGCAAGCCCGGCTATGCACATGAGAGTTTTTCCGAGTCGGGTCGTGCCACAATTTTGCTTGTCAAGCAAGCCTCCCATGTGAGCAAGGAGGTAAACGGAAAAAGGCTAGCATGTTGTTCCTTCCATGCCAAGGGAAGGCCAAGGCCTGCCCACCGTCAAGAACAGCAGCATGTTCTTCACCAATTTCCTCCCAAATCCTACAAAATCTCACTTTTTGATTAAATTCCATCATGAATTTTATGAATTTGATCCAAAGAAATATTATTTAGATCGATTTCCAAGCTTCAGCACGCTGAAACGAAGTCCGTCTGCCCACCCCAGCAAGCCCTCGCGAGGGCGCGCGCCCGCCCGCCCACCAGCCCAACATATGCCTCCCCCTATATAAGATTGATATGCCATTTTCAGATTTGTAGAAAAAGTGCCCTTTTTTCCCTGTATCC
The DNA here is from genome assembly GCA_030408175.1 of Trifolium repens. Classification (NCBI taxonomy): domain Eukaryota; kingdom Viridiplantae; phylum Streptophyta; class Magnoliopsida; order Fabales; family Fabaceae; genus Trifolium; species Trifolium repens. The sequence goes on from CP125838.1 coordinate 43,769,293, forward strand.
ATAAGTTTTTGAAACAGCTTAAAAGTGGACCTAGAGGACGAATTTTTTTACGAAACTTTTTGTGCTTGTTAGGGACCTTAAGAATAACCAAACCACGAAGGAATCATAATTTTCCGATGTCGGATGAATTAATTACGAATTTTTTTGCTGCAACGTCGCAAAAAACGGATAAGGGGTAAAGCACCACCTAGAAATTGAATTTTGAGTTGATTCTTTGTGTGCACACCCCACACAATATATATAATTGGACTGGAAAGTGGCTAAGCATTCCGACGAAGTTTCGATTAATTTTGAATTTTCGGCCGAAACTTCGTAAAAAGGCAAATTCGAAGTAAACTAGTATCTACAAATCGAATTTTGAGTTGGTTTTTTTGTGCACACCCCACACAATATATATAATTGGACTGGAAAGTGGCTAAGCATTCCGGACAGGTTTCGAGTGATTTTGAATTTTCGGCCGAAACTTCGTAAAAACGCGGATACTACGTAAACCGCCACCTAGAAATCGAATTTTGAGTTGGTTTTTTTTGTGCACACCCCAAACAACATATATAAGTGGACTGGAAAGTGGCTAAGCATTCCGACGAAGTTTCGATTAATTTTGATTTTTCGGCTGAAATGTCGTAAAAAGGCGGATACGACGTAAACCACCACCTAGAAATCGAATTTTAAATTGGTTTTTCTGTGCACACCCCACACAATATACATATAAGTGGACTGGAAAGTGTCTAAGCATTCCGGCGAAGTTTCGTGCGATTTTGTTTTTTCGGCCGAAACATCGTGAAAAGGCGGATACGAAGTAAAACACCAGCTAGAGATCGAATTCCGAGTTGGTTTTTTTTGGTGCATACCCCACACAATATATATAAGTGTGCTGGAAAGTAGCAAAGCATTCCGACAAAGTTTCGAGTGATTTTGAATTTTCGGCCGAAACGAGAATATTCGCAATTTTGCACTAGGGAACTCCAAGGCCTGCCCACACTAGCCAGCCCTCGTGAGGGCGCGCACGCCCTGCCCACCAGATGCCCCCAGCCAGCTTTCTGCCCACCAGATGCCCACACTAGCAAGCCCTCGTGAGGGCGCGCACGCCCTGCCCACCAGATGCCCACAGCCAGCTTTCTGCCCACCACATGCCCACACTGGTAAGCCCTCGTGAGGGCGCGCGCGCCCTGCCCACCAGATGCCCACACCACTCTGCCCACCACATGCCCACACTAGCCAGCCCTCTGCCCACCAGATGCATGCCTCCTAGAAACGTCGTAAAAAGGCGGATACGACGTAAACCACCACCTAGAAATCGAATTTTCACTTGGTTTTTTTTGTGCACACCCCACACAATATATATAAGTGGACTGGAAAGTGGCTAAGCATTTCGGAACACTTTGATTTTTTCGTCCTCCGCCCGCCATGGCACGGGGCTTAGCGCGTCGAGATACGGTGCCGTGGGCAAAATTGGCCTACACTTGGAATTTTCACGTTCTACTTGTGCACACGCTCCTACCACGATATAAGGAGGTGTCGTGACACCTCCCGGGTTAATTCGGAACACTTTCATTTTTTCGTCCTCCGCCCGCCATGGCACGGGGCTTAGCGCGTCGAGATACGGTGCCGTGGGCAAAATTGGCCTACACTTCGAATTTTCACGTTCTCCTTGTGCACACGCTCCTACCACGATATAAGGAGGTGTCGTGACACCTCCCGGGTTAATTCGGAACACTTTGATTTTTTCGTCCTCCGCCCGCCATGGCACGGGGCTTAGCGCGTCGAGATACGGTGCCGTGGGCAAAATTGGCCTACACTTCGAATTTTCACGTTCTCCTTGTGCACACGCTCCTACCACGATATAAGGAGGTGTTGTGACACCTCCCGGTGCAATTCGGAATACTTTCATTTTTTCGACCCCCGCCCGCCATGGCACGGGGCTTATCGCGTCGAGATACGGTGCCGTGGGCAAAATTGGCCTACACTTGGAATTTTCACTTTCTCCTTGTGCACACGCTCCTACCACGATATAAGGAGGTCCCGTGACACCTCTTGGTGCAATTCGGAACACTTTGATTTTTTCGTCCTCCGCCCGCCATGGCACGGGGCTTAGCGCGTCGAGATACGTTGCCGTGGGCAAAATTGGCCTACACTTGGAATTTTCACGTTCTACTTGTGCACACGCTCCTACCACGATATAAGGAGGTGTCGTGACACCTCCCGGGTTAATTCGGAACACTTTGATTTTTTCGTCCTCCGCCCGCCATGGCACGGGGCTTAGCGCGTCGAGATACGGTGCCGTGGGCAAAATTGGCCTACACTTCGAATTTTCACGTTCTCCTTGTGCACACGCTCCTATCACGATATAAGGAGGTGTTGTGACACCTCCCGGTGCAATTCGGAATACTTTCATTTTTTCGACCCCCGCCCGCCATGGCACGGGGCTTAGCGCGTCGAGATACGTTGCCGTGGGCAAAATTGGCCTACACTTGGAATTTTCACGGTCTCCTTGTGCACACGCTCCTACCACGATATAAGGAGGTGTCGTGACACCTCCCGGTGCAATTCGGAACACTTTCATTTTTTCGACCCACGCCCGCCATGGCACGGGGCTTATCGCGTCGAGATACGGTGTGTGGGCAAAATTTGCCACCACTTGGAACTTTCATGTTCTCCTTGTGCAAACGCTCCTACACATGGTATTTTCTTGGCCTAAGCAATCGGTCGTGCGTGGCTCTTTCCCTCGGGCACTCCATTGCACGTACCCACGATGTTCCGGAGCACGTGAGAGGACGAGTACAAGTGCCTGGGAAGGACCAATGGGCTGCACGCTGGTGGACTTGTAAAAAATCAAACAAATGTAGTTCACCGATAAAGGGACAGCCACGACTATCTGGCCAACCAAGCAACTCAACTCAAGGGCAACGATAAGTTCCGGGGACAACGAATCACCCCCAAACACACACGCAACTCAAGGGTCTAGAAGCTAAGCAAGCCAGCATCATTTACCGAGTAGGGTCTTTACCGAGCAGCGTCATTACCGGAAAAAGGTGAGCATCATTCTTTCTATGCCCAAGGCAATGCCATGCCTGCCCGCCAAGAACAGCATGATGATCACCAATTTCCTCATCCCACAAGCATAAGCAAGGCAAGCCCGTCTATGCAAATGAGAGTTTACCGAGAAGGGACAGCCACGACTAACTGACCCGCCGAGCAACTCAACCCAAGAGCAACGTAAGATCCGGGGACAACGAATCACCCCTGAATACAGACGCAACTCAAGGGTCGTGGAAGCTAAGCAAGCCAGCAGCATCATTTACCGAGTAGCGTCATTAACGGAAAAAGGTGAGCATCATTCTTTCTATGCCCAACGCAATGCCAAGGCCTGCCAGCCAAGAAAAGCATGATGATCACCAATTTCCTCATCCCAAAAGCATAAGCAAGGCAAGCCCGGCTATGCACATGAGAGTTTTTCCGAGTCGGGTCGTGCCACAATTTTGCTTGTCAAGCAAGCCTCCCATGTGAGCAAGGAGGTAAACGGAAAAAGGCTAGCATGTTGTTCCTTCCATGCCAAGGGAAGGCCAAGGCCTGCCCACCGTCAAGAACAGCAGCATGTTCTTCACCAATTTCCTCCCAAATCCTACAAAATCTCACTTTTTGATTAAATTCCATCATGAATTTTATGAATTTGATCCAAAGAAATATTATTTAGATCGATTTCCAAGCTTCAGCACGCTGAAACGAAGTCCGTCTGCCCACCCCAGCAAGCCCTCGCGAGGGCGTGCGCCCGCCCGCCCACCAGCCCAACATATGCCTCCCCCTATATAAGATTGATATGCCATTTTCAGATTTGTAGAAAAAGTGCCCTTTTTTCCCTGTATCCATAAGTTTTTGAAACAGCTTAAAAGTGGACCTAGAGGACGAATTTTTTTACGAAACTTTTTGTGCTTGTTAGGGACCTTAAGAATAACCAAACCACGAAGGAATCATAATTTTCCGATGTCGGATGAATTAATTACGAATTTTTTTGCTGCAACGTCGCAAAAAACGGATAAGGGGTAAAGCACCACCTAGAAATTGAATTTTGAGTTGATTCTTTGTGTGCACACCCCACACAATATATATAATTGGACTGGAAAGTGGCTAAGCATTCCGACGAAGTTTCGATTAATTTTGAATTTTCGGCCGAAACTTCGTAAAAAGGCAAATTCGAAGTAAACTAGTATCTACAAATCGAATTTTGAGTTGGTTTTTTTGTGCACACCCCACACAATATATATAATTGGACTGGAAAGTGGCTAAGCATTCCGGACAGGTTTCGAGTGATTTTGAATTTTCGGCCGAAACTTCGTAAAAACGCGGATACGACGTAAACCGCCACCTAGAAATCGAATTTTGAGTTGGTTTTTTTTGTGCACACCCCAAACAACATATATAAGTGGACTGGAAAGTGGCTAAGCATTCCGACGAAGTTTCGATTAATTTTGATTTTTCGGCTGAAATGTCGTAAAAAGGCGGATACGACGTAAACCACCACCTAGAAATCGAATTTTAAATTGGTTTTTCTGTGCACACCCCACACAATATACATATAAGTGGACTGGAAAGTGTCTAAGCATTCCGGCGAAGTTTCGTGCGATTTTGTTTTTTCGGCCGAAACATCGTGAAAAGGCGGATACGAAGTAAAACACCAGCTAGAGATCGAATTCCGAGTTGGTTTTTTTTGGTGCATACCCCACACAATATATATAAGTGTGCTGGAAAGTAGCAAAGCATTCCGACAAAGTTTCGAGTGATTTTGAATTTTCGGCCGAAACGAGAATATTCGCAATTTTGCACTAGGGAACTCCAAGGCCTGCCCACACTAGCCAGCCCTCGTGAGGGCGCGCACGCCCTGCCCACCAGATGCCCCCAGCCAGCTTTCTGCCCACCAGATGCCCACACTAGCAAGCCCTCGTGAGGGCGCGCACGCCCTGCCCACCAGATGCCCACCGCCAGCTTTCTGCCCACCACATGCCCACACTGGTAAGCCCTCGTGAGGGCGCGCGCGCCCTGCCCACCAGATGCCCACACCACTCTGCCCACCACATGCCCACACTAGCCAGCCCTCTGCCCACCAGATGCATGCCTCCTAGAAACGTCGTAATAAGGCGGATACGACGTAAACCACCACCTAGAAATCGAATTTTCACTTGGTTTTTTTTGTGCACACCCCACACAATATATATAAGTGGACTGGAAAGTGGCTAAGCATTTCGGAACACTTTGATTTTTTCGTCCTCCGCCCGCCATGGCACGGGGCTTAGCGCGTCGAGATACGGTGCCGTGGGCAAAATTGGCCTACACTTGGAATTTTCACGTTCTACTTGTGCACACGCTCCTACCACGATATAAGGAGGTGTCGTGACACCTCCCGGGTTAATTCGGAACACTTTCATTTTTTCGTCCTCCGCCCGCCATGGCACGGGGCTTAGCGCGTCGAGATACGGTGCCGTGGGCAAAATTGGCCTACACTTCGAATTTTCACGTTCTCCTTGTGCACACGCTCCTACCACGATATAAGGAGGTGTCGTGACACCTCCCGGGTTAATTCGGAACACTTTGATTTTTTCGTCCTCCGCCCGCCATGGCACGGGGCTTAGCGCGTCGAGATACGGTGCCGTGGGCAAAATTGGCCTACACTTCGAATTTTCACGTTCTCCTTGTGCACACGCTCCTACCACGATATAAGGAGGTGTTGTGACACCTC
>CP125838.1:43805023-43807523 GCA_030408175.1 Trifolium repens
TTTTTCCGAGTCGGGTCGTGCCACAATTTTGCTTGTCAAGCAAGCCTCCCATGTGAGCAAGGAGGTAAACGGAAAAAGGCTAGCATGTTGTTCCTTCCATGCCAAGGGAAGGCCAAGGCCTGCCCACCGTCAAGAACAGCAGCATGTTCTTCACCAATTTCCTCCCAAATCCTACAAAATCTCACTTTTTGATTAAATTCCATCATGAATTTTATGAATTTGATCCAAAGAAATATTATTTAGATCGATTTCCAAACTTCAGCACGCTGAAACGAAGTCCGTCTGCCCACCCCAGCAAGCCCTCGCGAGGGCGCGCGCCCGCCCGCCCACCAGCCCAACATATGCCTCCCCCTATATAAGATTGATATGCCATTTTCAGATTTGTAGAAAAAGTGCCCTTTTTTCCCTGTATCCATAAGTTTTTGAAACAGCTTAAAAGTGGACCTAGAGGACGAATTTTTTTACGAAACTTTTTGTGCTTGTTAGGGACCTTAAGAATAACCAAACCACGAAGGAATCGTAATTTTCCGATGTCGGATGAATTAATTACGAATTTTTTTGCTGCAACGTCGCAAAAAACGGATAAGGGGTAAAGCACCACCTAGAAATTGAATTTTGAGTTGATTCTTTGTGTGCACACCCCACACAATATATATAATTGGACTGGAAAGTGGCTAAGCATTCCGACGAAGTTTCGATTAATTTTGAATTTTCGGCCGAAACTTCGTAAAAAGGCAAATTCGAAGTAAACTAGTATCTACAAATCGAATTTTGAGTTGGTTTTTTTTGTGCACACCCCACACAATATATATAATTGGACTGGAAAGTGGCTAAGCATTCCGGACAGGTTTCGAGTGATTTTGAATTTTCGGCCGAAACTTCGTAAAAACGCGGATACGACGTAAACCGCCACCTAGAAATCGAATTTTGAGTTGGTTTTTTTTGTGCACACCCCAAACAACATATATAAGTGGACTGGAAAGTGGCTAAGCATTCCGACGAAGTTTCGATTAATTTTGATTTTTCGGCTGAAATGTCGTAAAAAGGCGGATACGACGTAAACCACCACCTAGAAATCGAATTTTCAATTGGTTTTTTCTGTGCACACCCCACACAATATACATATAAGTGGACTGGAAAGTGTCTAAGCATTCCGGCGAAGTTTCGTGCGATTTTGTTTTTTCGGCCGAAACATCGTGAAAAGGCGGATACGAAGTAAAACACCAGCTAGAGATCGAATTCCGAGTTGGTTTTTTTTGGTGCATACCCCACACAATATATATAAGTGTGCTGGAAAGTAGCAAAGCATTCCGACAAAGTTTCGAGTGATTTTGAATTTTCGGCCGAAACGAGAATATTCGCAATTTTGCACTAGGGAACTCCAAGGCCTGCCCACACTAGCCAGCCCTCGTGAGGGCGCGCACGCCCTGCCCACCAGATGCCCACAGCCAGCTTTCTGCCCACCAGATGCCCACACTAGCAAGCCCTCGTGAGGGCGCGCACGCCCTGCCCACCAGATGCCCACAGCCAGCTTTCTGCCCACCACATGCCCACACTGGTAAGCCCTCGTGAGGGCGCGCGCGCCCTGCCCACCAGATGCCCACACCACTCTGCCCACCACATGCCCACACTAGCCAGCCCTCTGCCCACCAGATGCATGCCTCCTAGAAACGTCGTAAAAAGGCGGATACGACGTAAACCACCACCTAGAAATCGAATTTTCACTTGGTTTTTTTTGTGCACACCCCACACAATATATATAAGTGGACTGGAAAGTGGCTAAGCATTTCGGAACACTTTGATTTTTTCGTCCTCCGCCCGCCATGGCACGGGGCTTAGCGCGTCGAGATACGGTGCCGTGGGCAAAATTGGCCTACACTTGGAATTTTCACGTTCTACTTGTGCACACGCTCCTACCAAGATATAAGGAGGTGTCGTGACACCTCCCGGGTTAATTCGGAACACTTTGATTTTTTCGTCCTCCGCCCGCCATGGCACGGGGCTTAGCGCGTCGAGATACGGTGCCGTGGGCAAAATTGGCCTACACTTCGAATTTTCACGTTCTCCTTGTGCACACGCTCCTACCACGATATAAGGAGGTGTCGTGACACCTCCCGGGTTAATTCGGAACACTTTGATTTTTTCGTCCTCCGCCCGCCATGGCACGGGGCTTAGCGCGTCGAGATACGGTGCCGTGGGCAAAATTGGCCTACACTTCGAATTTTCACGTTCTCCTTGTGCACACGCTCCTACCACGATATAAGGAGGTGTTGTGACACCTCCCGGTGCAATTCGGAATACTTTCATTTTTTCGACCCCCGCCCGCCATGGCACGGGGCTTATCGCGTCGAGATACGGTGCCGTGGGCAAAATTGGCCTACACTTGGAATTTTCACTTTCTCCTTGTGCACACGCTCCTACCACGATATAAGGAGGTCCCGTGACACCTCTTGGTGCAATTCGGAACACTTTGATTTTTTCGTCCTCCGCCCGCCATGGC
>CP125838.1:43827523-43830023 GCA_030408175.1 Trifolium repens
GAGCAACTCAACCCAAGAGCAACGTAAGATCCGGGGACAACGAATCACCCCTGAATACAGACGCAACTCAAGGGTCGTGGAAGCTAAGCAAGCCAGCAGCATCATTTACCGAGTAGCGTCATTAACGGAAAAAGGTGAGCATCATTCTTTCTATGCCCAACGCAATGCCAAGGCCTGCCAGCCAAGAAAAGCATGATGATCACCAATTTCCTCATCCCAAAAGCATAAGCAAGGCAAGCCCGGCTATGCACATGAGAGTTTTTCCGAGTCGGGTCGTGCCACAATTTTGCTTGCCAAGCAAGCCTCCCATGTGAGCAAGGAGGTAAACGGAAAAAGGCTAGCATGTTGTTCCTTCCATGCCAAGGGAAGGCCAAGGCCTGCCCACCGTCAAGAACAGCAGCATGTTCTTCACCAATTTCCTCCCAAATCCTACAAAATCTCACTTTTTGATTAAATTCCATCATGAATTTTATGAATTTGATCCAAAGAAATATTATTTAGATCGATTTCCAAGCTTCAGCACGCTGAAACGAAGTCCGTCTGCCCACCCCAGCAAGCCCTCGCGAGGGCGCGCGCCCGCCCACCAGCCCAACATATGCCTCCCCCTATATAAGATTGATATGCCATTTTCAGATTTGTAGAAAAAGTGCCCTTTTTTCCCTGTATCCATAAGTTTTTGAAACAGCTTAAAAGTGGACCTAGAGGACGAATTTTTTTACGAAACTTTTTGTGCTTGTTAGGGACCTTAAGAATAACCAAACCACGAAGGAATCGTAATTTTCCGATGTCGGATGAATTAATTACGAATTTTTTTGCTGCAACGTCGCAAAAAACGGATAAGGGGTAAAGCACCACCTAGAAATTGAATTTTGAGTTGATTCTTTGTGTGCACACCCCACACAATATATATAATTGGACTGGAAAGTGGCTAAGCATTCCGACGAAGTTTCGATTAATTTTGATTTTTCGGCCGAAACTTCGTAAAAAGGCAAATTCGAAGAAAACTAGTATCTACAAATCGAATTTTGAGTTGGTTTTTTTTGTGCACACCCCACACAATATATATAATTGGACTGGAAAGTGGCTAAGCATTCCGACGAAGTTTCGGATTATGTTGTTTTTTCGGCCGAAATGAGGAAATTCACAATTTTGAACCAAGTAAGCAACAACTCAAGGGGCAAATTCCGTTGCAACAAGTCGAAGGCCAGCAGAACAAGCCATTGTAAGCCACGAGTAAGCCACGATTAAGCGCGAGCAAGCGCGGCGCGGCCTCCGCGAAGGCCGCGTCTTGCGTGCGTGCTAGCGCGCGCGTGGGGGGGGATCTTATATATTAGAGTATGGGTGGGCCTTCAGCACGCTGAAACGAAGTCCGTCTGCCCACCCCATCAAGCCCTCGCGAGGGCGCGCGCCCGCCCGCCCACCAGCCCAACATATGCCTCCCCCTATATAAGATTGATATGCCATTTTCAGATTTGTAGAAAAAGTGCCCTTTTTTCCCTGTATCCATAAGTTTTTGAAACAGCTTAAAAGTGGACCTAGAGGACGAATTTTTTTACGAAACTTTTTGTGCTTGTTAGGGACCTTATGAATAACCAAACCACGAAGGAATCGTAATTTTCCGATGTCGGATGAATTAATTACGAATTTTTTTGCTGCAACGTCGCAAAAAACGGATAAGGGGTAAAGCACCACCTAGAAATTGAATTTTGAGTTGATTCTTTGTGTGCACACCCCACACAATATATATAATTGGACTGGAAAGTGGCTAAGCATTCCGACGAAGTTTCGATTAATTTTGAATTTTCGGCCGAAACTTCGTAAAAAGGCAAATTCGAAGTAAACTAGTATCTACAAATCGAATTTTGAGTTGGTTTTTTTTGTGCACACCCCACACAATATATATAATTGGACTGGAAAGTGGCTAAGCATTCCGGACAGGTTTCGAGTGATTTTGAATTTTTGGCCGAAACGTTGTAAAAACGCGGATACGACGTAAACCGCCACCTAGAAATCGAATTTTGAGTTGGTTTTTTTTGTGCACACCCCAAACAACATATATAAGTGGACTGGAAAGTGGCTAAGCATTCCGACGAAGTTTCGATTAATTTTGATTTTTCGGCTGAAATGTCGTAAAAAGGCGGATACGACGTAAACCACCACCTAGAAATCGAATTTTCAATTAGTTTTTTCTGTGCACACCCCACACAATATACATATAAGTGGACTGGAAAGTGTCTAAGCATTCCGGCGAAGTTTCGTGCGATTTTGTTTTTTCGGCCGAAAACATCGTGAAAAGGCGGATACGAAGTAAAACACCAGCTAGAGATCGAATTCCGAGTTGGTTTTTTTTGGTGCATACCCCACACAATATATATAAGTGTGCTGGAAAGTAGCAAAGCATTCCGACAAAGTTTCGAGTGATTTTGAATTTTCGGCCGAAACGAGAATATTCGCAATTTTGCACTAGGGAACTCCAAGGCCTGCCCACACTAGCCAGCCC